>JAKSZP010008344.1:0-73868 GCA_022478985.1 Massospora cicadina
CCAGACCATTGTCTTGACATTGTAGATCACCTTCTTCAAGCCACAAGTGAAAATCATCACACCCTAGCTGGATTGACCATCTAATCAAATGGTTCAATAAATAGCAAATATAGCTCAGATAGAAAAATCTATTGCAACTTCCAGTAAAGATATATTTTTTCAATTTATAGATGCTAAGTTTTACATTGTGACATTGGATAAGGCTTTACATCTCTAGTAGCGAAACCCATTGTCACTAATATGGGAACATGGCAACTTTTTCAGACCAGTAATTCTTCTTTAAATGTAAAGTTGAACGTAAAATGGCACTTTAGATTCTAAAAAATTTAAACTGGCAAACAATAAATCTCTACATTGGCATCAGTACATAGAAGTGCGCATATGGATTATCATATAAGTTACTACCTAATTATAAGGTATCACTTTCTAAGGTTATGTATATAAAAGTTAGCAAATTTAACCAATGCTAACTAAATAAGTTCTTGGTTAAAGTTTCAGAAAAAAGACTTAAAATTTTTTAAAACCCAGACAAAAATTACCAGCTGCATGATGATGCTATGACAGAGTCAACTAAGACAGCTACCACTAAAGGATATGGAGTAAAATTAGAAAAAGAGTAACGCTACCAACTTTTAAAGTTTTTATTTAAAATTATATGATCACAATCAGATTGCTCTTAGAAATAGCAAACTAGGATCTATCTGGTCTAGTTTATACAAATTACTTATAAAAATGGAAAAAATACTCAAAAAAGACTCATTTTTGGAATTTGCTATCAACTGGGTCACGGAAAATTTCTCAAAGAAAATGATTCAAATGTTTTTAAAGGGAGTGGTATCAAATATTATTGTAATAGTGCTCCTAGAAAGAACATTGGATCTATAAAGTTACTGCATTCATTTAATTGAGATATGTAAGTAAGAAGGGCCTTATTGACTTGTATCAGAGAATGTAAAATAATATCTTTCCTACTCAGTATGTAAAATTACTTTTATACATTCCTTAAAAGATTAATCCTTCTATACTTTTTTGCTACTTAGAAAGTGATAAGTTACTAATGTATATCCATAGTGATTTAAATGTCAACTGAGGCCTACCTTTAGAGCAAGAATTTAAACTTTACTCTAACATACTAATACTGATAATAATCTCTGGATGTCGAACTCCATTACTATATAAATATTAATAAATTGTTTAAACTTTTCTTTATTTATAAGAATAAGGTTGACTTGGGTTGGGACCATCTAGTACTAAAAAAAATAAGGTTGATATTCTATCTACTATTATTTTACATCTCCGTATTTTCATATATGAGTTATATACATTAAAAATAACATCTAGTCATATCTTACTTCTGCACTGATTTTTCCTTATAAAACTTTATAGTCTTATTCATCAACATAAGTTTTTAAATTAGCTATGACTAGGCTGCAGCCTACTGCACAATTAAAATTGAATTTCTTTATCTTCCATTTATTTTTAAATAAACTAATTTTCTAGTTGGTCTGACTTTGTCTACCCTATATTAATCTGATAAAAGTGATGTACTAAGACTACCGCTCTAATTATCTTGTTGTATTTAAGGATTTAAAAGCACCAGTAAGCATTCTAAAGGATTGTAAACCTGACAAATTTATTTGTTCTTTTGCATTTCAAGGGTTTCCAGCAATCGAGGCTGCAGCTTGAAGGCGGCTATTTATAAGTCCTTTACCTAGATTTTTGGTTTTGATCTGGAGTACTGAGGGGTGGGGTGATTTTGATGGTGGAATCTAAGGGTCCATTGAACTATCCATGGATGTTGCCACACTATATTTTAAAGGAAGGTTCCAAGAGTGCACAATGGCTTCATCTGAAGGGACCCTGTTGATAAGTCTGAATCTATAATCTTCCTAACGTCACAGATATACCTTTTGTGACCTAGATATTTGGGTCAGGGGCAATTGATAGTGTGTCATGTTTAATGAAATCTGTAGTTTACTACTTGGTACCAGGCTATTGTGCTCCATGTAAAGCCATGGTTGTGCATGAAAATGCTAGTGAAGGCTTTTGGTTTCCTAGTTAAGCACATGTGGTGTGGGGCTGGCACGATGCACTTGTGCATTGATTTGTGTTTGTCTAGTTTAGGTGCCATTGATAGAAAGATAGAGGGTGCCTACAAGGGAAGTGTGGCCCTGGCGCAAATGGAATACATTCTTCTATGTGCATGCAGTCCCCATTGCTTGGCTAAGGGTGGAATAATCTAGATCTTTTACTGAATTCACTGCATTGGTTGCAGTATTGCTACTGCAGCTAAGCGTGACGTTTTTAATAGTTTAAACCTTTAGGTGGTGGCAGAGAAGAGCTGCTTGCGAGCAGTGCAGATAAAGTAAAGGTGTCCTAGGGCGTTTCACGTTAAGCATTGGGTGCGCCTGATTTGGGTCCATGGAGAACATCTCAGGTTTTTCCTAATGAATGATATGCTGAATGCCCAATATTATAAGCCACAGCGGGGGAGTGAATGTATGATGCTCTGTTGACATGAGGACTCTGAGTTGGGCATAATACAATGGGATATTAAAATCCAATTACAAAAGGATCTAAACTAATAATCCATTTTTGGACTACCAACTTCAGGGATTATACGCCCGCAGTGGTTGGCAGGCTAAAGAAGATGACTAATAAGACTTTTATGGTGTGAGCAGGTGGAGGAGATAAAAAGAGGCCTTGAAGGATGTCAATTTTAATGATGCTGGCATGGTCCACATGAGCAAAGTCTGTGAAGCCCATGTCTTAGTAGTAGACTTCTACTATTAATGAATAGTGATTTTGACTAAATATAATATTAAATTTGCCGTGAAGTACTTTTAAGTAATGTGCAATGTACTATTCTTAGGGGTTATTCTCAAAAAACAAGTGAACCATATGAGTGGGGTAGATTTGAGGGGAGAGCTTTAGCGTCATAGTTTAAATCAATCCTTTTCAAACTTGGCTATGACGAAACTCCATGGGGTCATTCTTTGAGTGGTGGTTGTGAATAATTTTTGTCAAGCATCAGTGACACTGTAAAGTTTTAGCATATGGTCATCTAAGGATAAATATCCAAAAATACAATAAAACAAAATGAAGATTGCTTCCTTCATAAATGTAGAAAGGTGAAGAAAATATAAGCAATAATCTGTATCAAATGGCAGAGATGTATTTCTCAGTTCAGTAACAGGATCCTTGTCTAAATTTTTTTCCAACCCCTATCATTTTTGCCATATGGCTTTTTATTCCACTACCATCTCTTCAAGGGCTGTCTTTATATTTGCGTCAAAGTTAGATAAAAGCACAGGGCAGCTATACCTTTGAATCTATACTTAGCTACCTATCCAATCGCTGTATCAGCGCTAAGTATCTGTAAAACATATTATTTATTAGCCACAAAATTATTGCTCCTGTTTTAAACTAAACATTCATATAAATATACTTAGTCTTGAGTTGGAGTCATAGTGGACACTATGAAAGTAGCGTCAGCTTCTATTTTATATCACTGTTGAAAATCTGGTCATTGTGCGAGTTATTTGATTGATCATTGTAATAAAAATAAAGTTTCACCATTGATGTAAAAATGAAAATCTTGAATATCAACAATTTTTAAGTAAGCTTGTTGCTCAATCTAAAATTATGCCAACTCCCTTCCTTGGCTGAACAATTAGATTCCCAAGAAATAAGTATGTTTCTACTTTGGCATATTATTGGGATATCATGAGCGAAAGAACTAGGGTAGACAATTGCAGCTTCAATTAGGAGCGGTGCTTGAGGTTAGCAAGGTTTATGAATTGCCAACAGATGTGTCACAAGAGAAAAAAGCATTGTGGTAATGGTTGATATTAAAGTAATGACCTAACATGAAAATTAAGAATATATTTATAAATATAAACTGTAAAAAAAATATTATCCAATTAAACTGTTTCTTTAAATGCATGTCTAGTCCACTAAAATTGGAGCTCCGCCTAGACCTGTTGGCAAAGCGCCCACCTTTCAAGATCTTCAAGTAGTGTATATAACTAATTTTGGGACCATCTAGTACTAAAAAAAAAGTAGTGTATATAGATGTACGGCACCTCTAGCATATTATTGCAGCCCATCCATTGTGGCGGCTTACATAATGACCTTAATTTATGTTGTGATAATTGCTTCTCCTCGCCATGCTGATGAAATATTCCCTAGCGTGCACCTCACCCAATGTGGAAGTCTGGTTCTCCTATAAAGGTTAAGTGATCTATTGGTCTTCGATTTTTAGAGACTTGGATTCATATGGATGGCACTTTCTTGTCCTTTTAAAATCTGGAAAGGTGCAAATTGAAATGATACTTTCTTATAACAGATTTCAAACATTTTTTCTTCATGTTAGATGTGAACCTTAACTGTTGTATGGAGTTTCCCAATGAACAGGTCATAATGCTTTTGGGGAAACTATTGCAGGAGCCAATAAAGCGACCAAAAAGCTTTTAATGGCAGGGAGATGTGATCATCTCTGAGGACAGAATAGTTGAGGCTTGTACCATATACAACATTGTGTTAAAAGTTTATTGTAAAAGGCAACTTGAAGCCAACTTGCTAAATATTACTGATGGTGCCACTATGTAAATGATTGTTTGAATCTTTGTCTTTTCCCAGTAGTCTTTTAGTAAGTGCACTAAAAAGAGTTCCTGTCATCTACTATGTGAAGTCAAAAAAGTATTTTGAGTTCATATGGCACTTAAGCTGTCCCCAAATTTCAGGTATTTCTTCACATCATGTCTACTGGAAGGATCCCTCTATTCCTTCCAATGACAATACATTGGCAGAAGGGGCGAAAATTATCTGTGTAGACTTTTTTAACCTCTCAATGCCATGGTTCTTCTGGGATGTAGCTTCCTCCAATAATCTGTGATTCTGCTGTTTACCTTTCATTTGAGAACAGTTTTTACAGCAGGTTGTCTATGGGATATTAGATTAAAAATGGATGAGTTTGTTGCATTTGTATAGTATGGGAAAATTTTTATTAGAAGAAGGGCGGTGTTTATTTAAGGATGCTTGTTCTGATGGGTAGAGGAGATAAAATTTTAATCTCATGAAAGCCTTTATGAGGCTTCTTCTAATAGATAAATGCCATAATGTATATGCGTTATTGATGGCTGTATAGTATTATGAATCATTTGAAGGGCGACATTTTTTAAGATAGTTGTCACATTGTTATAAGACTAGTGGGGCTGTGTTGGCAGAGTAAAAATTCCCCTTTCTACTTTGCCCATTTATATCCTTGCTGTTGGCTGTTGGTCAAAATTCTATGCGCTCTTTGATTACTAGGGCAGCCTTGTGCGTAGTGACCCCTTTAGTCATATAGTAAGAAAACTACGCAGATGTCTCCTCATCATATTTTTGTGTTTTCAGACTAGAGGGATATAGACGCAATATTCAGAGGTCTGGTGGGGTGGCTTAACATACCAGTGGATCAGATGGGTTTTTAAAATATTTTAAGGGGCCATATGTGACGTCAAAATAGCCATAGCTAGTTGAGCAGGCTTGACCAAAGATGCGTACTTGTGTAGGACAGTTGACAACATGTTTTAGCTCTTATAATGGCTCTATGGCCGAGCTCATCTCTAAACCTGCATTGCTTGCAATGTCTCCTCTACGCCTAACACGTGGGCTTCCTGAATGAAGAAGTCATAAATTTAGGTGAGAATCTCATTGCATTTGACCCAATGGTGAGGAAGTTAGAATTACATTGACTATTCTATCAATACCCCTCAAAAAGATACAACAATTTTTGTATGACCTCCTGATAAGAAACTAACCATCCTTTAGGTATCAAGTGACTTGGTATGCACTTATTACATTGAGGGAAAAGATTACCTTCATGTGTTTTTGCAAGTCCAACGTTCTTTTCTCAGTAAACTCAAATCTTTTTAGAATCTGTTAAATCCCATTTTTGGTTAAATGGAAAGATTTGATCAATAAGAACTAGCTTGTCCCCTTTTTGGGCTACATGAATCCAGCATGGATAGGGCTCTCTGACTTTTGACAAAACAATTTGAGAAGAGGAGGGTGACTAATTCTGAAAAAGAGTTGTTTTTATCAACAGACTTACGCTCAGACATTACCAAACATGTGTGTTTCACTATGAGTATGTATGGGCTACCATTGGGGAAAGCCACTTTCGCCTCAGGAAATATCTCCGATGGAGATGCCATGTTCTTTTCTGTAAAGATTCTTAGAAGGTCCTCTGAGGAGTATGTCACCACATATTTGCTATTCTTGCATCACTTCTCTGCTAGATTGCTATTTGTTTGTTGATCTTTTGGTATGCACTCTGGTGGTATTTTCTCTCAGTCTCGTTCTCATCATCTAAATGGCTTAGCTGATTAGGACATCATCTGGCTATATTTATACTAAATTAAATTCACAGTATAGGTCGCTGATAGTTTATGCAGGACTGTAAGCTTGTTAACTTTATGTTCAAACTGCTGTTTTATCAGCTGTAACGACCAGGTTTTCTAGGGATACAAAGAGGGCATCGTTTCATGCAACTGTCTAAAATTCATTCCCCTCAAAGATGATCTAACTTATTGACAAACATCTCATATGTTTTGTAATGTAATGTCTCATATATTCAATGTTGATATTTGAGGAACTACTAAAAGGATCTTGGCCAGAGTTGTGTAGTTTTGTATCAAACTGATAGGTTTAAAAGTGAATTATAACTTTGGTTTTTGGCCCTTTGTAGTCATTATCTTATAAAAAATTTTTGGGTGTACTTTTGCCAAGGCTCTATCGCCGCTAGTAAAATAGGTATTAATATGAAGTTTTCTACCCTTTGGAAGTGAAATGTTTAAAAAGAAATGTAATAGAAGTAATTTATACTAATGGTAGAGATGCACTGTCCAGTCCAGTCATAAAATTATTGTCTGAGATTTACTTACCACATCAGCTTTGCTGCTGAACATCTTATATCATTGCCATCTTTCACATAAGATGTCTTTGAGTTTTTATTAAAACCACATTGACAAACTGTTACGTTATTCAAATATTTGTACCAGATGAGCCTAAACCAAGAGGGGGGCAGCCACGTGTTTTTATTTGAGGGTGCAAAATAAGACCAATAAAATATTAAATCCAATAGAGTAGAATAGTGGAGAATCTAAGTTGCCATATTGGATGAGAAGGAGTTCAGGGGGATTTCTGTCTGGCGCTGAACTAGGCCACGTGTGAGATCAGATATAATGGGAGTTGGTGCGTTGGGACTATGGGGTTGAAGATATAAGCTCAAATTTTGACTTGTCAAGTTCTCCAGTAATCAAAGCCTCGATGTATTTGGCAATAAAAAACCCAGCATTTTTAACAACTCTGGCAAACATTAGAAACCATGAGTTGCTCGCTGGTTTGGGGTTAGGGGGTTATATAATGACTCCTTAGTAATCTTAAAAAATGAGTGACTTACAGAAAATGCAAGCTCTTTGACTTTGTCACAGGCATCCTTAGAAAAGCCAAATGATACTGGACAATGAATACTTTCTTGATAGAGGTACCTTGACTTTATGAAGGGCTTGGAAGAGTGAGGTGTTGGTGAGACAGCGGACAATTTGATGACAAGCTGATAGTGGGGCTTATATGCCAGAAAGCCTTTTTGAGGGTTGAAGCGACTTGGGGAATGGAACTGGAAGTAGAAGGGATTTATGGGATTTGATCCAATAAATTTGGGATGGTGGCATAAGTTTGTTCAGCGTCATCCACTCATTTGAGAAGTATGAAAGAATTGGAGATAGCAAGCAGGGGCAGCAATGTGAGCTGGTTGACTTGTACAAGACACGCTTTTATTACCTTATGGTTTTAACTACCAATCAAATAATGTATCAGCGCTAGATATTTGTAAACTTTATAATTGTTTTCCATGAATAATTTCTCTTATATCTGACTTACACAACCATGATTATATAGAATATTATAATGACATATTGTACATTAAAATTGTTAAAGTTGGCATTTAGGCATTGAATTTCAGCTGCTAATGTAAGTATCACCAAAATAAAGAGTAAACTATATGAATACAGATACCCCTAAAATTAGCTAAACCTATTTTCTAATAAGATTATTTAAAATAGCAGTGTAAGCACTCAATATATTTTTACTACTAGAGGTGGCTTTAGGGCTTGCAATAATATTTTTAGCAGACTTTTAGTATGTTTTAGAAAATTATTTTATGATACATGATTCCCTTCATTAATGAAAGTCTATTTAAAAGGACTCCAAATACCTAGTTTCTCATTGGTGCAGGACAAATGATAACTTAATAGCATTTAAGAATCTTGGGACAATCGCATATTATTCTATAAAATTCATGGGTACTATAGCCTTAGCTTTTGAGAGAGACATCTTGATAAAAATAATCTATTATGATGAAATTCTAGCAAATGGATGATAAGATTTTTAAAATCACTATTGTTAAGTTTTTGGCGAGGTTTATACAAATTATTTATAAGAAGTTAAGTGCTTTTAATTGTTCACAGCTACTGGGCCGTGGTAAATTGATGTACATCTAAGATTTGGGTTTATCTTCGCTTGGTAGCAATGGATTAATCATAACATTTATGGTATTATTACTTTTAGAAATGCGGCCATTTAAATCTATAGTAAGTATGCTTTAAGTTGATAGGGTCATAAGGGAAAGAATCAATTGAACTATTAAGCAGATAATGGGAGCTGGCCCCTAGAGAATCTATAGTAAATTATATGTATAGATTTACGCTGGCGCAGGACAAAGTACATGTCTAACTGCCTCTGTCCAATTATTAGTATAATTATATTCTAAGAAAATAAATAGTCTATTCATACAATAAGATAGACTAAATCTCAAAACCAAATATATGGTAACCTCATATCTTAAGAAACTTAAAGTTAACTCTTGTGGTTGAGTGAGCTTCTTGGGTAATATCATTGTAATATGATATCTCATCATCACATTGGCGTATGAACTTCATTTCTTTTTCCTTGCAGTGACAATCAAATATCTTACATCAATCTAATTCTTAGATAGGCTTATTAATGATCAATTTAAATCTCACAGAAACTCTAAGCGCATTTGTCTTAATTTAGACGCAATTATAAGCGCAGCTTGGAGATGTTGTTTCTTAAGTTTGAAGATTTCCCATTTGCATGCATGTTTTGATAGGTGCTGATGCTATAGGTTATGAGTAAGATATTTGGGCTTACTATATTGAGTTTCTTCTTTAGTTATGTTTTAGTTGCAGCCTTTTAGGAGAGCGTGGGTTTATGTTCACCCAATCCATAAATTTTTTGAACAAATTACTGCAGTTAATACCATTGTTGAACTTGCCCAATTATTTTAATTGTGGTCAAATTTTTCATATAAAAATATTTACCCGCTTGGTAAAATCCATTTTGGGGCTCAAATTTTGTTTTTAATAATGAGAAATGGGTACAAAGCACTGAGATCTAAAACAATTGTTTCCTTATTAGGCATTTTTAGTTGACTCACTCTAGTTGTTTTACTTATTATGTGGCGCAGTGATTCTGCTACAGCCAATAGTTTGGACAACAGATGGCTGGTCACCGCCTCACGCATGGGGCATAGAGCTCATCACCATCTAATTGTATAGAATAAGAACTTATTAACTCTTTAAGCTTGGTGGGTTAATGAAGGGGTTGAGTGTCATCTATGCAAGTTGTTACTGCTTCATTGATGATAATGGCGCCTCCAGTAAGAGGGCCACCAAAGGTTGATGATTTATATTGCAAGCTGAGCAGGTGGGTGTGAAGTAGCAGCGATTCAATTAGGTGAGAATAATTCTTTTTATATTGTTATCTTTTTGGGGGTGGTACCTTTGCCATAGTGCCACCTGAGTGCGGGTGACTATACTTAACATTGAGGTGGGAAGCTAAGGTGCTTTAAGACTTGTTTTTCTGCCCTATCTATCTAAGTTAGTAGGTTCCTTAGCGGGTTTTCCACCCTTTTATCTAGTAATCTTTGTTTTTTTCTCTGGAGAGATGAACTTAAATACTTGCAGCAATTTTAAAAAGTGATGCTTTGCAATAAACTTTTTGGGGTTGATCCTTATCATCATCTAAGTTACACAATATATATTTTGGAGCATATAACTTTCATATATTAGTGCGTCACCTCATAAACTAACTGTTTAGTATTTTTAGAAAAAATCATAATATGATAGATCTGTATACTTATAGAAAAATTTCATAGTTAATATGCTTATTTCTTAGTTTATAGTTTACTAGGGTTATATTAATAACAGATGATTTTGTAAGTTTGATAGAAATACTGTAAAATTATAATATGATTATTAAAGTATAGTCCAAACCATTGGTATACTACTTTATTTTCAACTTGTGTTTTGGTAGGCTTGTAACAGTAATACTATTCTTTTTACTGTGTAATGTTGATCTTAAATTTAATTTTTATTTTTTTTTGTTTTTAATTTTAATTTTACTTCGGGTATATGTAGCTGGATACAATGCACTTGAGGGATTGGATAGGCAAGTAAATAGGAATATAATAAAGTGGGTTTTAAATGTAGTCATTTAATGCTATTCACACAACCTTGGCATTGCGCCTGCTGTAGGTTGCTGTTGGGGGAGACCTCAGTTACCTCGGGTAAATGTCCTTTCCATAAGCATGTTTGTTGCACCATGAAAATTTTATACATATGTGAAATGGCCCAAGACACTACTCACGCATGATGTTTTGGTGGAATGTCATCCCCAAACAGCCTGTAGCCAAAGTTTTTTTAGACTGAAGCGAAAGTTATTGATAGCCCTACCTGGGGCAGACCCTTTTGGGCTTTCCGTGGCAGCATCCAATTACTATGGATCGCCCAAAAAGCTAGAACAAAAATTATCTTGTTCCAATTAAGGTCTCAATGCCTTGACCCAGCCTGGATGAGCCAGTCCTTGGCTATGTGGTTGGGATTTGTGGAGGTAGCTAAGCTAAGCGCACCGCTTCTTCTCAGACTCTTAACACTGTTTTACATGAAAGATACCTGTGGTGCAGCAATTCCTCACTGCAAAATATGCACTGCCTTTGCGTGGCATTTGAACGCTCTCCTGTCCAAAATAGTCGTTTAGCAACTCTCCAATGCAGGGTTGTAATTTTAAAGTGGATTAGAGGCTTACTCAATATTCTCCAAGTATTATTACGGAGTTCTGGAGAGTGAATTATTCCCCAGAAATCCAGTGCTGGGATTGGCTGGAACCTTTGGCCCTCAGAATTCGCATTGGCTGGTGGCACTGGGTGCTGATCAAGTTTTAGGGTTTTCCGTTTTTCCCCATGGCGCATTTTAGGAGGTTAGAGATTGATTCTTGGTTCTAGTTTTAATATTTTAAATTAATGGAGCATCGCCTTGGCCTTAGGCGTCACATCCCATAGCCCTACTAACCTTGGACGTGAACCTAATTAATGGAATGGGGTGGTTGGGGGTTCTGATTCCTGAGAGCTTGGTTTATTTGGGTCCTTGCTGCAGATGCCCATGGAGGCGGACTCACTTCTTGTGAGGTCGCAGCACTGATTCATTTCATGAATAAATTTGTGGCATTGCTTTCAGGGTCTATTAGCCCATACCGCCTTCAGAAGTTGGCCCCCTTAGTGTGGTGATCCTGGCTAAAGGGAGCATGAGCCCTAGAACCAAGGTTGTAGTATTGATGTGAGTTTTTTAAATAAAAAACTAAAAGCGATAGCATGTGCAGGGTACCAAATTTTTTAGAAGAACATAGTGTTGGCAAGGCGACATTTTCCAACCAAAAAATGTCTTCCTGAACTTCCATCTTACCACTGTCCTTTGAATACCTTGAAGTAGCTTCTCTTCCACCTCTTGAGTTGCTATACTGCATTTGTGATGGGGATCCCTAGGTGTTTGATGGGTTCCTTTGGGCAAGGCATCTGATTGGGTGGTGGGATAAAGCTGGATTTTTTACACTTCTTCACTTTGCTTGTGTTTGTGACTTTTTTGTCCTCTTGTTTTTAGGGCCTAGGCGCTTAGCATCTGATAGCACCTAGGCTTGTGATTTGGTTTTGTTGAGGTGGCTTAGGAGGTTTATCATACAGGCTGATTATCCCCTCACCTTTTTGGAATATGCCTTAGAGGAGACCCCTACCACACAGTCATCTACAAAGGCCAAAATTTAAGAGGATTTTGTCCCTTTTACTCAATTCCAGCTAACTGTTACTTTATCACCTGTAGGAGAGGGTCAATTGTGTGGTTGTACAAGATAGGGCTTTGTGTGTCCCCTTGACGGAGGCCCCTTTCTGGTGTGACAGGAGGTGAAATAAATGAAGACCCTAGAACGGAGAAGGTGAATGACAGCTGATGGTTTGCTATCCATGAGATAAGGGGTTTGCAGGGAAGCCCTGTTTGTGAAGTATTGCCGCCAAGTTTTCCCAGTCTACTCTTTCACATGCCTTAGCTTGGCCTATAAAGCAGAGTGTGACTTTGGATTCTCCTCCCAGTGTGTTTTTTAATTGGTGGATGTTGTCCCAAATGCTCTTCCCTGGGGTGAAACAATGTTGTTGTGGTGCATTGCACTCTTTTGTTTTTCTGAGAGACGCTTAACCATTATCTTTTCCATTATCTTCAAATCCGCGTTGATTATAGATATTGGGCGCAAGTTCAGGTCAGTACAGTCCCCTTTTTTGTGGAGCACTATGGTATAGGCTTCTGAGCCTGCTGGGATAATCATCCCCTCTTGCAGACTTGAGTTAAAGAGAGATAGCATGGGTTTCTTTATTACTTCATAGTGTGCTTTGTAGAAATCATAGGGGATGCCGTCTGGTCCTAGTGACTTGTTAGTAGGGAACTTCCATAAAACCTGTGTTAGCTCATACTCCGTTATTGGGTCAACAATATTGGCTGAATGATTGGCCTGTTTGGGGACAGCATTCATGAAGTAGTTCTTGGCAGCTTCCTCTGTTGGAGCTGCCTTATAAAGTTCTGAGTAGTTGGAGTGGGTGATGGTTGCTACCTCTTTTGGATTGTTAATGGTCTGGCCTTTGCATGTTTGTAGTTCAGTGAGACTGGCATTTTTGACCTCTTTTTGTAAGTTTGATAGAAAAACTTGGATGGTCGGTTCCCCTTAACAGCCCATCTGGCACCTGCTTGGAGGGCCTTCATGTGCATCTGGAGTTGTTTGTGTTTCTTGACAATTAGTGTCTGTTTCACCCAATCTCTAGCTTACTGCGGTGAGTATCCACTAAGGGGTGGGTATCTTTCTAAATGGTTGAATGTTCTCTTTTTTCTGGGAAGTTCTACTATTTCATTCCTTGCGTGACTGGATACTGCATGGCTGGCGTGGATAGAATTTCCTTTTTAATCTATGCCACTGCTGCCATAAAATTTCAGAGTCAGTGTATCTGGAAATTTTAGCTACATGTTATTGGGATTTTTGCCCGTATTCCCAGCCTGCTAGATTACCTGGAATCGTTAGGGGAAAATTCTCTAAGGCAAAGTGAATTGGAAATTGGTTGGCCCAAGTTTCAGAGTAACTACATTTGGGGAGTTGAGGGATATTCACCTAGTCATATCCATCGGGGATTGATCTTAATGAATACTTAAGTTCTTATTGGGCGGAGTTGCCAGTTTAAATAGGGGCATCTGATAGTGATTAACTATCAGGTGTACCTATTGGTATTGGTCAGGTTTCATCACCAACTGATTGGGAATGAATAGCAAGTTGCAAAGCGAGTGATGCCGCCTGCAACTAGTAAATCATTTGGTTGGTGAAAAGACCTTCCTTAATGGGTAATAAGTCCTATTACCTAAGCAGGTCACTAGCCAAATATAGTTGGTTCACTTGGATTGAGAGGAAAACGTTAGGGACACATTTTCTGACTTTTTCCATTTAGGTCTCGAGGATGTCCAACAATGAAATCCTAGCCAGGATGGGGAAGACCATTGCTGCCAAGAAAAGGATGGGTGATTCAATGGCAATGGCAGCCATTTCATTGAAGAGGTGTCAACTGAGGGTTATACAACTGAATCCTCACTATAAATTCCCTAGGATTCACTATAATAAAAAATAGATAATACAACAGATAATTAGATCATATTACAGATATATAGTTCTAATTTGTTCATTCAGTATATAGTTTAAGTAGTAAGCTATCATCAGCTTCCATTGTGCTATTCTTCTCAAGGATATTATTGCTGTGTGTGATAATTGGAAGACTCTTAGAGAAGAGTAAAGATCTGAGCGTGGATCTAGAGAAGAAGGAGACACAATCTGGGATTGCTGCTGACTGTGAGTTGGACCAAAGAGTATGTCACCAGGGAATCTCAGCAATGATCAGGTTGGGCAGAATGAGGGAACAAATTCCTACGATTAAGACATCACAAGTATTTAATTGGGAATACTGGCTGAGCGTTGGGCCAAAATATAAGAATTCATAACAACTACATATAATAGTTATCATACTATTATCAAACGATAATCTATTATACTATACAACGTGATGAAGTGCACGAGGAAACTGAACCTGTGCAGTAAAAAGATTACTAGGGTTGTTTGCCAATAAATAAAACAACTAAGTTAATTTTTACACATGTTTTTTTGTCTGATCTACTACTTGGACCAGAAAAACGTTCTTTGGCTGCATCTTTTCCAACGTTGGTTCTTAGGTGATTCTTTCTTTTATTGGATACTAATTTTCACCACTCTGTGGTCTAATAGATGTAGGATGATTGTTGCAAAACCTTCAGCTTGTGATTCAATGACATGTGTATGAGTATCCATTCAAGTCTAGTGGCGCTGATTAGTTTATTGCTTACAATTTTGGTCGCGTCAGATTTCAAAAAGTATGATTCTGAGAATGGTTTTGCATCTAGAAGACTTTTAATGTCATTAAATGGTGTAATTTGTTCTATTATTAGTGGGTTTGTGACATTTATCCATCTGTCACAACTTCTGTAGATGCCAGCAATTGAAGTCCCTAGGTAAATCGTTTCTTCTTAAAGGTTAAAGTCAAATTAAGATGCTCAAAAACTCTTCTCTTTTGTCCGCTTAAACTGAGGAATATACTGAAGTGGCCTGATATGATTGGCTCTCCCATTTGAAGGCCAGAACTAGAACCCTTCCTTCCAAACGAGAAAAGTAATTGGTGATTGTGATGGCAGCTGTTGCTTTGACTACAAATACCACAAAATCAGGTCCAGAATCTTTGCAAAGGGAGAAAGAGTGTCTTTTTCAAATGACATGATAGTGGGTACCAACCCAAAGGATAAGGGTGGGCGACAGGAGGCCCAGAAGGTGAAGCTTCAGGCCCTTTCTGACCTCAGGCACACAGCAGACCAACGCTGGGTACAAGCCAAATATGCCCAGGTTGGTACTAGTGAGGTACCTAACGCCCAGCCCTTCGCGTCAGCCCAGGCATTAAAATGGATGGTTTGTTCAATTAACGCGGATAGTTTAATCCAGTTAGTTGAGGAACGGGGTTTTAAAACCTGTTCTATTTATGAAATTATGCGTTCAGGTCTGATCCAACTTCAATCTATTACCGAGTGAAGTCAGTTTTGGTGTATTCAACCAATTTGAATATTAGTGTTGCCTATTGGTGAATTGGTGCTTGGGACCACTTCAGAAGACTCCAAATTTCCCCAACAAAGTTTAAATAAATTTCTCCAACCAACATTCCTTGTTGGTCGACTTCTTACAATAAATTTTCCCCATTTTTCCTGTTTTATTTATGTTATCTTGGACAATTTAGTGTGCAAACCTCTTTGAGGAGGCCTTGAACTACCTTAACCACTACATTTTATATATGATTAGGTTATCACCTAGTGCACAGTTGGTTCGCCCAGGTTCCCTCCAACCTGGGACCTTTACCACTTCTCCCTTAGTGCACCACATCATTTTTGGTTGGTTTATTACCTTAATGATTGCTAACTTTTACTTGAGTTATTATTGCTCCAGCACTCTCTGCTGGGCACTTTTGACTTTTATTCTAACGGCTCATTCCCTGGCGTTGGCCCTGTGCACTGAGCACTACCACGCTGGGAACAGAATAATTATAGACACTATCCTTATATTAGTTGACCAACCACTTAAATTTATGTGCACAAACTTTTTCTGTTTGGGATTTATACAAAGTGTAAATGGTGGGCGCCAGCCGTGGGCCTTGGCTGTGGTCAGTTGCAGCACTGTTTCCTTTTTTCCCCCAAAGGTTGGAGTAACTCATCGTTATTATGGTTGCCTCCAACTGAAAAGTACCCATCCTTCATGCTCATACCTGGTGGATATGGATGCTTCAAGGTCCAAAAGTCAAGATTCCCCAACTTTCTGCCAAAATTACCAATTTTGATTTTAATAAACAGGTTTTACTTCGACAGCGCGTTCAGATGATGCCATTGGAAATGGTGCAGATGGCCCTGGGAGTGTTGGCCTTGGATAACGTCAGGCATTCCGTTGCTGTTATGGGAATAGGGTCATCGCGTCTAAAAATGCGTTTTATAATGGAAACACTATGTATACCTTTGAACTTTATTTGATTTCTTTCATAGCTCATATAAGGAACCTATTCCTGTGTACCAAATCCCCCAAGAAAATCCCCGTTTATCCTCTTCCATGATTTTCAGCACTCAGGAAGTTGAGAAGGAACTGCGTTTACAATATGAGAATGTTTATGCCCCCGCTAAAGATATGGTGGGATATGTGGCCTCAGTAGTAAGAGTGGCAAGTATCCCTCTTCATTCTTTGAATCAAACACATACTAGGGTTACATGTTGATGCTTAATGAAGAGTTTGGTGGTGATTTGCTGGCGTTTTCAGCTTTAAATAAAGACCATTCCGGGTTTTTCTATTGACTGCTACCCTTTTCTCCCCTTCAGGGAAATTCAACACCACTATTCTGGTGGATACTGGCGCCAAGGAAAACTTTATGGACCAGAGCCTAGCTAACTACCTTGGGCTGAGTTACTTGCCAAGTGGTATGGTTATGGGAGGTGCGTCCCAAGGTATTCACACTCTGAAGATCTTTGGGTCAATGGACTATCAGGTTTTCAAGTACCATTTGTCTGATTACTTCCAAGCTATCAAAAACCTCTTGTACCCTATCATCTTGGGTGTGGAGTGTTGGCGGAAGTTTGACGTTAGAACAAAACTTGAAAGAGAATACTCTATCCCTAACTTTAAAGAATGGTCGCATATTAGTTATTCCTTTGTTAAGAAAACGCCCAGGGTGAATTGCCCCACTGGCCCCACCTTCACACTCTTAGCCTCGCCTCTATGCTGAAGCCCACTGTGGAGGTCCCTTTTACCTTCTTGTTTGGAGGGTTTGAAATATTCTTTAGATGCCGCATCTGCTAATGCAATACTGGATCACTCTGAGTTTGATTGTGAGTTCAAGCTCACTCGTGAATCTGGTGCATATTTCTTCTCCCATTTACCCATTGATCGTCTGGGAGGAAGAGGCGTTATATGTGTGGGTGAAGGAGTAGCTAGCCAAAGGCGCGATTTTTCAGCTTACCTCCCCTGTATGCTCCCCACTTCTCTTTGTTGAGAAGGCTGATGGTACTCTACGCCCAAGTGTAGACCATGGGAACCTCAACAAATGTCACAGTACCGGGTCTACACCATCCCTTTAGATTCTCAGATTGCACGCTATGTGGAGAAGGCTAAGGTCTTCTCCAAACTGGATTGCCTCAATGCATTCTTTCAAATTCAGATTAAAAAAAGGGCAAGAGTGGTTGAATGCATTCCGGACCAGAAAAGGGATCTTCCAGTTTTGGGTCATGCCATTTTAGCTTAAAAATGCTCCTGCTATCTTTCAACGTTGCATTGATCAGTGTTGGGGGACTTGTTAGGGGTATGCGCGGTTTCCTACATGGATGATATACTGGTGTTTTCACCCAATCATGAGTCCCATGCAATACATCTTTGGCAAGTGGTGGAGAGGTTTAAGGCAGCCAGCCTTACACTAGATATTAGCAAGTGTGAATTTTTCAAGTCCCAGGTCACTTTTCTGAGCAACGTCGTGTTTGACCAAGGACACATGATAACTCCAGACAAGGAGAAGTCTAATTGTGAGTGGCCCACCCCCACCTCAGTCAAGAAGTTGAGGAGCTTTTTTTGGGGAAGTGTATGTTTCTCAAGAAGTTCACGCCCAATCTCTCCGAGGTGGAAGCACCCCTATATAGGGCTAGCGGTGCCAAGGTGCTTCAGTGATCCCCATTTTGGAGGATGCTTTCCAAGCAGTGAAGTGTACCCTGTTGTCCACGTCTGTCCTTCGCCATATCAACCCTTCGAAAGAGTTCATAGTGTCTGTTGATGCCTCCAACTTTGCCATAGCGGCTGCCTTGTTACAAGTAGAAGAAGATGGGATAGAGCATCCAGTGGGATATTTTTCTAGAAAAAATGTCTTTATCTGATTTGAATTATGCCGTCTATGACAAGGAGTTACTAGCGGTGGTGGAGGCGCTGGCTTATTGGCGTCACCACTCGCATGGCTCCTCCCAACCTTTTCAGGTACGTACAGACTACTGTGCCTTGCTGTACTACCGCGCTCCTAATGTCCTAACCCCACAGCAACCCCATTGGCATGAGATCCTTTCCCAATTCGCATTCTCTTATGAGTTCACCAAGGGCAAGGATAATGGTTTGGCGGATGCTTTGAGCCGCAACTTTGCTTTAGCTCCTGAACCCAAGGAGGTAGAAGTTCATAACACACAGTTGATGATTCCTCCAAATAAGTTTTGTCCCAACTTCCCTCTCCCCCGGCCAATGGGCCAGTGCTTGCACCTCTGGAGAATGCGGAGTAATACAGTATGTTCAGAAAGGTAGTCCTTTCTCAGCCGCTATCAGCTGAATATACTATGGTACTTGCTAAAAGCACTTTGAATCAAGAGGACCTATCCAGGGTTATCACGTGAAGGCTGAGATGGTGTGGTTTCAGGGGCGCCTATGGGTTCCTGATGGACCACTGCACCTAGAATCATCAGGGACCATCATGATGGACTCACCATTGGTCATCCTGGGAAAGCAGAGACATTGGAGTTAATATGACGCACCTACGATTGGAAGGGCTTGCATGCTCAGGTGGGGCGTTATTGTAAGGAGTGCTTGATCTGCAATCAAATGAAACCAAATCGTCAACCTTTAGCGGAGTTGTTTGTACCATTCCAGGAGGCTGACTTGACATGGACCTCCTTATCGGTGGATTTCATTGTGGAATTACCTGTCTCTTATGGTTATGGTGTCATCATGGTGGTGGTGGACCAGTTTACAAAGTTTGCCCACTTTATTCCTTGCAGAACTGAAATAACCGTGGCTGAGACGGCTAGGCTCTTCGTCACTCATGTGTTTGTGCATCATGGGGTTCCCAAGAAATTATCAGTGACTGGGGAACCCAGTTTACCTCCGTCTTTTGAGAAGAGTTGTGTAAGACTCTTCAGATTTGCCCCTGACGTTCAACTGCCTATCACCTCATCAGATGGGCAGACTGAACGAGTGAACCAGTGCCTTGGAACAGTTCCTGCGGTGTTACACCTCCGCGGATCATTCAGATTGTGTTTCTCGTCTTCCTATGGCCCAATTTAGATACAACACTTTGCATTCTTCGATCAGTTGTTCCCCTTTTTTCGCCAACCATGGTCTTAAACCCGCCTTTAACATGGAGCCCATCTGTGGGTCTAAGGTTGAAGTGGTGGTGGACTTTTCCAAGACTATCAAGAAGGTCCATCAGGGGGGCTTTTACAAGTTTGGAGGCGGCAATGCAAGTGTATAAGGAGAACGCTGATGGCAAGTGCCAAGTGGGTCCTGCGTACAAGGAGGGGGATCCCGTGATGCTGGATGCTTGTAACATCCCTATCAGGCGGCCATGCAAGAATCTGGGACCAAAGAGGATTAGCCCTTACCGCGTTGTTAGAAAGATGGGCCATGCCTCATACCAGTTAGATTTTCCCTCTTTTTTTTGGATTTTCTCTGTTTTTCATGAGAGAAAATTGACATTGTTCTAGGGCCCTCCACCAGAAACACCAGAGGCCTATCTTGTGGATGGGGCGCCAGAGTGCAAAGTGGAAGAAATAGTAGCCTCCCGCCGTGTTAGAAGAATACTTGAGTACCTGGTGTCTATGAAGGGTTTTGACGCTGCAGAGAACAGTTGGGTCCCATCACGTGGCTGTGTGCATGCCCAAGATCTGATTGAAACTTTCCATAAGCGTTTCCCCCAGGCTTTTGGATCTCAACCCAAACTGATCATTGCCGCAATGAAGTTGGCCCCATCTTACAAGATCTTTTCCTTAGCGCAAGCCCCTGGAGGGGGGTTGAGCCCCATCAGGAGGAGAGGGTATTGTCATGTTTAAATGACATGATAGTGGGTACCAACTCCAAGAATAGGGGTGGGCGACAGGAGGCCCAGAAGGTGAAGCTTCAGGCCCTTTCTGACCTCAGGCACACAGCAGACCAACTCTGGGTACAAGCAAAATATGCCCAGGTTAGTACTAGTGAGGTGCCTAATGCACATCTCCTTGCATTGGCCCAGGCGTTAAAATGGATGGTTTATTCAATTAACGCGGATGGTTCAATCAAGTTAGTTGAGAAACGGGGTTTTAAAACCTGTTTTATTTATGAAATTATGCGTTCAGGTCAGATCCAACTTCAATCTATTACCTGAGTGAAGTCAGTTTCGGTGTATTCAACCAATTTGGATGGTAATGTTTGCCTATTGGTGAATTGGTGCTTTGGGCCACTTTGGCAGACTCCAAATTTCTCTACAAATTTTTAATATGTTTTCCCCGACCAACAGTCCTTGTTGGTCAACTTCTTACAATAAATTTTCCCCGTGTTTCCCATTTAATTTATGTTATCTTGCGTGATCTGTGCACAGACCTCTTTTAGGAGGTCTCGCGCTACCTTAACCACTACATTTTATATACAATTAGGTTATCACCTAGTGCACCATTGGTTCGCCCAGGTTCCTTCCAACCTGGGACGTTTACCACTTCTCCTTTAGTGCACCGCGTCATTTTTGGTTGGTTTTTTACCTTAATGATCTCTCGCTTTTACTTGAGTTATTATTGCTTCAGCACCCTCTGCTGGGCACTAGTGACTTTTATTCTAATGGCTTATTCCCTGGCGTTGGCCCTGCGCACCAAGCATACTACGCTGAGAACAGGAGAGTTATAGACACTCTCCTTACAAAGAGCCTGGACCACTCTTCCTCCTTTCTAGTGGTGCACTTGCTCTCCTGCAAGGCAAGCACATACACCGATGGGTTTAGAAGGAGCCCCATTTCTTATCCAGGAATTTATTGGATGAGAGTTGTTCTATATTGAGAGCCCCAATTGTTAGCGAGCCCAACACGCCTGCTATGACTGCATGGGCAGATTATCCCTGTGCAGCTGAGGTGGATTTCTTGTGTCTGGACTTATTTATAGGACCCCTATAAATATTTTGGGCTGGTGGTGTACTTGATTGCCATTCTGGTAGCCCAGAGTTCCGACTTTGGTTTACAATACAGTGAGCACTGTTGTCCTCCATCCCGTTTAGGGTTGAAAAACTGTTGGCTTGTGGTACGGATTTTTTGACGGATACTTGAATGGGTTGGGCTCCCTTGTGTACAGGTAGGAAGCGTGCGTTGTCCATTTATCAATCAAATGCCCACTCCTCATTATCTTGCGTCTGCTGGGCTAACTTAGGGCGGTCATACTAGAGAGGCGCTCTTGTTCTTGCTCAATGTTGCACTTTGCTTCCTCCTGAGCTTCTGTTTTCTTCTCCTCTTTCTGCTTCTTCTACTTGTCCTTCTCCGCTGCCTTTCTGGCCATCTTCGCTTCTTTACGTTGCTCTGGGGAGACTGGTTGTACCACCTCATAGTTAGCCTGTAATCTCCAGAAGTGGGCTGTTAATGCGTCCCCCTGATCTATATTCTTCAGACTTTCTTTGCACTCAATAATCTTTCTTCCCCCCATGTAGCCGGAAAGGCATTGTTTTTATGCCCTACTTTGTTGCAGCTCATGCATATGTGCAAGCTCTTTTCTGGGCAGACTGAGAAAGGGCGAGACCAATTTCACTTTGGGTCCAAGATGTACGCTTTGCATGGTATTTTTATTAATGTCACCATCAGCATTTATGCTAAGGCATATCATTACTACACCTTGTCTGTAGCTAGGTGGGGCAGGAGGCGGTTTATTCTCCAATTTAGAATAGACTAATTCTCTATATGTGCTCAGGCCGTTTGTTAGCGCTGCCTCCAGGTAGTCCCGCTTTTCAGTGATTGGGAGTCCTTCTAGTACTACAAACAAGTTCTCATTATCCCAAAAACGGGTGCATGTGATTAGGATATTGGCTGTAAATTTTATAAGGCTCTTTGCCTACTCTCAGCTTAATGTAGGTGACTAAAAATGGTGCAGCTATGCTGCATACGCAGCCTCTTTAGTAGCAATGCCAAGGTCTAATATTCTTAATGTAAGTTTTTCAGTCAAGCTTGCAGCTTCTGGGAAGCGCCCTAGGATAGCCTGAAATACTGCTTCATATCGTAGAGGTTCCTCAATGGCAAAGTTTATGAGAACACCAAATTCATGAGAGGACTAGGAAAATTCGTGGCTGATGTTGCCAGTTAAGTGAAATTCTTGGACCATCTTGAGATAGTCACTGTTTGAGACATATGGTTCATTTCTTGCACTACGGTTGAATTTCAGCATCTAAGCCTTCTGGCCCATGCTGTTCACCTTCATTGATGCTGCATAAATGTGTGAGTTATAATGGATTAAGTCTCTTTGTCATCCCCTGATTGGACGGCGCAATTAAGATAATCCATAATTGGTTTTATCAATCTAATCACCTGTAAACAAAAGTGATGCTTACTTGAAAGAAAAGCTTGATCTTAAATTTAAGAAATAATTTTTAATAGCATATGTACAAAAGTGTGTAGTACAGAAAAACGATTATGGATATATAAAAAGTAGTTTATACTAAAGAATTTTAAACTATAATTGTTGCTTAATCTACATAGTGAAATTTATTTATATGTAATCAATATGTTTTATTAATCGCTTTATTGTAAATGGTAAAAAGTATACTTGGCAAATAGTGACACCAAAGTGTGTATTGCAATAATAAAGAACCTACTAAAACAATAAAATAGTTTGTTAATGAGGCAAACGTGTTTTTTTTAAAATTACCAAACAGTAACAAAAAGATTAGAATTAATTGACTTGATACACTAATAAAAATGGCAAAAAAACATATTTGCTAATCCCGCTTTAAAAGTATAAAAGTTTAAACTAAGCTTTATATCAAACATGATATTGGATCTTCTGAAAAGTCAATGGTGAAATTTATGAATAACTTTGCACTTGATAAAGTCCTTTAGTACAATATGTAATAACACTTTGCACTGATTAAATTTTTATTACTCTGCTCATTAGCTTAATGAGAGGTTTTTTAAGACTAACTAGGCTTTGAATTATATTGCGTCATTGGTTCATGAAGTGCAAGATTCTATTAACACAGCTCTATTGTAAGAAAAGTTAGCCACAAATTAAATTAGAAAAATTACTTGGTTAATTGAGTTGTGCTAACCAAAAATGGACATTACAAAAAGACTAAAACGAGAAAAAACTAAACTAGATAAGGAAATCTGACCAATACACCCAAGATGAACAGAACAGACCAAAAACAGAACTAAACTAGAAATAATTAGGCAGATAATGGCGAACCATTGTCCAACCATGTTAGAGAGGGTAGAAGGGTTGTGCGGCTCATCTTTACCATCCATAAAGAGAAAAGAGAGAGTGGCACAAGGTAGATAACAAAGGTGTGGAGGCATTGGTGTTATGCAGTTTGATGTCATCTGAGGGCAGGTTGAAATGCAAGACAAACAAAGAGCCTTATCACTTTAGCCAGGTCATGCTCAGAATGGAGCTGGGCCTCATAGAGGGTGATAAAGGAAGCCAGGGTGGCTCATTTGATTCTGGACTTGGGGCCAAATATTGCAGTGGTAGCAACATTTTTTTATGATTTGTTGGTGGTATTGTATAGCACAGTGATTTTGCACTTGGCGGGGAAGGAAATTCATAAATGGAAAACCAGGGGTACTGTCATGGCTTAAAGATGACATTATTAAAGGGACAAATACCAAAGACATAGTTGCATGTCAGGAGGCCAAGAAAATGAAGTTGACAGGCCTCCTTGAGCTCAAGCATACTTTGGATCAACGCTGGGTGAAGAAAAGGTATTCCCAGGTTAGTCCTAGAAATGTAAGAGAAGTTTGGCCTTTATAACAGCAGGTTCAATAATATGAACTAGCTTTTCAATTAATAAAAATGATTTGCTTTGGTTTCTCTGTGAATTGGGTCTTGAAACTAATCAGTTTATCAAAATCTCCAGCTTGGGTTGGCCTCTCCTACAATCAATAACCTGAGTTCAGTTTATTACCAAGTATAGTTCACTACTCAGTGGAAGCATGTGCTTATTGGTGCACCTTGGCTTAGTACCGCTTATATTAATTGATTGTCCCCTAAATTCCCTTAAATACATTTTATCAAGATCAATCTCTCTCGTTGGTCAACTTCACTCATAATAAAACCCTTTGCTAGTATACTTTTTATATATGTTATCTTGGAAAACCTTATTGCAGACCTCTTCAAGGAGGTCTTGCGCAACATTAACAATTTAATTTTAACAACAGTAAATCTCTCCTATCATGTACTTTTGGACCGCCCAGGTTCCTCCCACCTGTACCTTCTATACACTCTAAATCAAAGACCCACTTGGGTATGAACCACACTTGGGGTTCAGTCCCAGCTTATTGTTAATCCCATTTTGGTTTTCCCCTTAAGATAACTACCCTCAACCTCGGTTATTACAGCTCAAGCACCATCTGCTGGGCTCTGGTAACCTTATTACTAACTACTAGTTTCCTGGCGTTGGCCCAGTGCACCATGCACTACACTTTAGGAACAGGAGAGTTATAGACACTCTCCTTACAAGTACATATCATCTAACATCAGCATGACTGAATTTGCTAAAGCCTTATGGATAAACCAAAATTTAAGAGAAGACTTCTTCAACTGTGATATGATGGTCACTATTGATTGTTTGTTATGAAGTTTTAGGCTAATAAGGCGAGGAGGGAATTGGCCATCATGGTCTCTGTTTAAAAATAGTTGAGGTGAATAGGATTATCCTTAACACAAATAAGGTCGTTTTGGTGAACTCAGCCAATAAGGCCCAAGGTTTTTGGTTATAGGAAAATCAGATTATCTGCATATTGATGGGATTTGGTGGGTGAGTTACATTGTTCTTGGGAATGACTAATGGTTCAGGACTGATCCTGATTGGTTAATACCATTTTGGGTTGGTGAATGAGGGTAAAGGGTTTATTGAGAATAGATTTTTTCATTAGCCCACCAAGAAAGTGGGCGGAGTGGGAGGAGGCAGTAAAAACCCCAGTCAATAGTTGCTGGTGCATCTTAAAAATGGAGTATGTTATTTAGGGTTGATACTTAGGCGACAGGAATTTTTAGGATGTAAATTGTACCAGATTGGAAAATTATGTCAATCATTTTTTCATGAGCCCAAAAGAAATGATCTAGTACTGCAGAAATACGGGCATGCAGGGGGATTTGTTGAGTGATTTAAGGTGATAGAGAGTGTTGTGGCAGTTTCACAAAGGGGCAGTTATGTGTTTTGCTTTGGAAGGAACTGTGGAATGGTGAATGTGGTTGATGCCATAGGCCAAAAGCTCCAACATCAACCTTTCATATATTTCTTGTGGTGTGAGGTGTGAGGAGAGGTTTGCAGAGCTCACCACCATTGTGGTGTTAGTGGGCAGGAGAGTTTTAAAAAGTGGATAGGTGTATTTTTATATATCAAGGGAGCACTGTTGCTGCAGCGGCATCCTCCTCAGGGAGGAACCCTACACTAAAATAGCTTTTATAAAGGCTGAAGTCAATAAAGTCACTGAAAAAAGGTTGCAGTGTTGAGCCCAAAAATAGATTTATCAGCATATCAAAATATTTTCCCATAGTCATCTTGTGGAAAAGTGAATGTTTGATTAAGGGAGGGTGAGAGTGTGGGGAAATCAGGTAGGCATGCACAAGATCGAGCGCAAAGCTCTTCAGTGGGGAAAAGCATCAGAGTATTAGGTGAACTATTCTTTCTAGTCCATTTTCATTTTTCTAATAAACACTAATCACTAGGGGTAGAGCTCTACTGCCCCAATATGGGTCAGCAAGTGATGGAGCCAGGACATAGATGTCAGACTGTGTTTTGGTGGCTTCCTAAAATCTACTTTAATGCAAAATTGCTCAAAATTGAGTTCAAAAAAACTTTTGTTACTTAAACTATTATAAAATATATTAGATTCCAGTTACATGCAACACAACAACTGATGCTTTATCTAAACAAATTAAGTTTTTTAATAGATTACTCAAATAAAAAGAACTATAAATTATAATAAGCTTTGTCAATTTGAGTCATAAGATAAATAATGAGTTTGTCCCACAAGAATTTAAAGTTTTTTAAGAACTCTAAAAAGAACAGCATAAATAACTCTATAAAAAAGTCATTCTAGTATTAAGAAATTTTTGCGTCTAGATCAATATCTATAAATAATTAACAACAATCACGTCTTGTATTTTCCAAGACATATATTATAGGGGAATTTAAAAATAAAATTAATTATAAGTAACGTATTATTAGCAAGAAAGTCAATAGTTATGGCTTTTCAATCTCATAACAATCACTTTAGTTACTAAGATTCAATTTGAACAGCAAATTTGGATAATTACACACAGGAAAGATGGGCGACTTTAATAATAAAAATAATACAACATGGGCGAGTGTCGCGGCAAACGGTGCGCTTAATGGTGCAACTAAGGGCAAGAAACGCCCTGGAGGGGGACCAGGAACCCAAGCCCTAAAAAAATTGCAAACTCAGACACCGTCTGGGTTTATGGTATTTACTGTAAAGCATGCACAATACATGTACATTAATTCAACCAACCTTTGTTAAAGGTGGAACATGGGATCAGACTCTTCCTTGGGGATGAGTCACCGACCCTGTGGGAGAAAACATGTGAGGCACAGCCCTCACTTTTCCCTCATGCGGTGCATGTAGCCACCAACAACATGGGCCACAGCTGGATCGACATTGGTTTTGAAACAGCCAATGATGCCAATGCTGCAGCAAAAATCTGCGTGGAAATTGCCCTCCCTGAGGGCAAAAAAATTGTGTGCACCGCGCGCACCAGATGGAACAAAGCAAAGACTTTGTTCATCTCCTTTGACTCGCTCCCCACCAACCTTCCTCATAAGGTAATCGAGGAGGAGCTCTGCAAAGGTCTTGTGGCCTATGGAGAAATCCAACAACTCAAATTACAGCGATTTTGCTTAATGCCCAACCTGTGCACGGGCAAAGCTATTGCTGTAATCAACCCCTTCCCAGAAGTGGAAGAGAATTTATCCAGAATTCCCTGTGCAGCACAATTTCACTTCGCGGATGGGGGCCAGTTGGCTGCATTCTGAGTTACACCAGAACGCGCACCACCCATTTGCAACCACTGTGGCTCACTGGGCCACAAGGAACATACATGCCCTGTAAAAGAGGGCTTAATGGAAAATAATTTGTGAAGAAGCTATGGACAAAGATAATGAAAACTTCGCCAAAATGACTGATGGCCACCACCCATTCCGCTGGGGTGAAGATGGACTATACTCCATCATGGACCCAGTTACAAGTGAACAGCGTAAAGCAGCACAAAAAGCCCGCAAGAGAGCAGCAGCTGAGGCGGCGGCACACGCGGAATCTGCCATTAACCACGGACAAATTTGGGAGGATATTTTGGATATTCACCGAACCAACCAATCAGAACAATAAGCCCAGGTCGAAAATTTTCAAAGTAACCAGACTGAGCCACAAAGCGTCATCAGTCATGCACATACTGAGGAACAATGCAACCGCAATTTGGGTGAAAATGCGGTGCACAATGCAACAAAGTTGAGCCTCAAAAATATAAAATACAATCAACAACCTGCATCAAATCAACATGAGACCTGTTCAGGAAAAGTTGACGCAAATGCAAAAAACTGCAATTCCCTTGAATCATTGGGTCAGATCAAGGGAACAAACAATGGCAGTGAAAGAGTTGGAGTACAGACGCGGAGCATGGCCAAAATGAGCTGCAGTGGGATAGGACCAGAGGGTCCTCCCAACCGCTCCTGAGGCGCCGCGGGCACCTCAGAATCAATAGGGACGTTAAACATCGTGGGAGCCAGGGCTCATACGTCCCAAGCCAAAAAGCTGGCATTCCTGCAAAAACCTCTTGTAAACATCTTGGCCATCCAAGAAATTCACTGCATACAAGGGGAAGAAGAATCCTGGTCAACCAGGGTCACACCATCACAATCAGTATGGACGTCTCACTGTGGGGTGATAGTCCAAAACAACAAAAAATTTAAAATTACAAATTCATCATCACACTTTCACGGTCAAGTCCTGGTA
This sequence comes from Massospora cicadina, assembly GCA_022478985.1. Classification (NCBI taxonomy): domain Eukaryota; kingdom Fungi; phylum Entomophthoromycota; class Entomophthoromycetes; order Entomophthorales; family Entomophthoraceae; genus Massospora; species Massospora cicadina. Next base: position 28,463 of record JAKSZP010008344.1, read on the forward strand.
GCAACAATCACATGCCAAGATGAAATAATTTTGTTAGCATGTATATACGCACTATGCACTGCAACTGAGAGAAAAAAATTTTGAAAAAATTTCTACTCTCACCCTCCCACCAGATATCATCATGTTAGGCGATTTCAACTGCTGGGATAACCCAATACAGATCGATGGCCTAATTCCAGGGGATACCCACCTGGACACATTGAATATCACACAATGAAAGCATCTCTTGGTTTACAGGATGCTCTTCCCCCAATTCACCAATTTTTCCCCACATAACAAGACCCAACATATGTGAGGGAGCACTCATATCAGTGAGCTGCATTGATCACATCCTCATCCCACAATCCCACCACTCAATAATCTCCAAATTTACAACAAAAAAGATCGATTTTTCTAATCACCGATTAGCTAAGGTGCAGTTGGCACCAACCCAATCCCACACACAGGTGTCGCCTTGAAGAAAGCTTAACCCAGAAAATATAAAATTGCCAGAGATCTCAGACTGGGTTGAAAACAAGGCTACAAACCCAGAATTCACAGCCCCATTTACTTTGGATCCCATCGGAACATGGGAAATTTCAAAAAAGATTTAATCAACAAAACCCAACATATTGCATCACATAAGTACACCGCGGACACAGCCACAATCAAGTGTACCCTAGTAGAACTAGACCACCTGGAAATAAATACTCCAAGCTCTGGCTATAGCCCTAATTGGGGACGCAAATGGGCAGAAATTTCAGCCCAACATAACAATCTCATCATTAAACACCAACACAGAATCAAAGTATTGAACAAAGGTAAGTTCATAAAGGAAGGCGAAACCTGTTCAACATACTTTTTCCACTAATTCCACTCCCGCAGAAACCAGCCCGCATGCACACAGGTCCGCAAGACAATGGCATCGTGACAACTGACCCTGAGGAGGTCAAGGTGGAAGTACACCGCTATTACACCGAATTATATCATGAAATGCCAACAGATTCACAAAAAATCAAAAAATTTATACAAACTGCTGAGATACAAAGTACACCACCAAATCACAATATACTATCCCTTATTACATGGGAGGAGCTTAGGGAAACAATTCGCGGTGCACCATATAGGAAATGCCCAGGGCCTGATGGGATACCCTACGAATTTTACAAAAAATATTTTCAACAAATCGCCCCCTCCTATTAGCGTCTATGAACCAGAGTTTGTTGGAAACACGCCTATTACCAGGAGGCCATGAATCCTACGTTATAACCTTGTATAAAAAGGGTGGCAAGGTGGACCTGGCCAACTGGTGCCCAATTGCACTCTCCAATACTGACACAAAAATTCTAACAAAAATTCTAGCAGATAGACTAGGCGCAATTGCATCTGACGTCCTATCACCCAACCAGTTTGGGTTTATACCAGGGCGTTCAATATGGAACAACATACACCCTGTTGCAAACATTTGCCAATCCAAAGCAACTGGTGCCCTGGTCTTCTTGGATCAGGAAAAGGCGTATGACCGTGTTAGCTGGCCATACCTAAAAGAATGTCTACATGCCTTCAAACTCCAACCAAGATTTATAATATGGGCGATGCTCCTAACAGAATCTGCAACCATGGCTGTATGCAGCCCTGGATTCCTAACAAACAAGATTAAACCACATGGAGGGCTCAAACAAGGGGATCCCCTCAGCCCACTTCTATACAATTTCAGCTTTGACCCGCTCCTCTGAGTAACTGACTCACGTCTCATGGGGATAACCGCACAAGGACAGCCAACAGTCAAGATACTGGCCTTTGCGGATGACTGCGTAGCAGGTATAGCAAACAATGAAGATGCCTGATAGCTGGAATGCACTCTAGAAGAATACTCTAAGGTGAGCAATGCATCGCTCAACAAAAGGAATACAGAAATCATCCTCTTAGGCAAATACACAAACAATCAGGCCACAACATCAGAACCTCACACCACCACTTAAAGAAAAAAACCAAATCATTTTACCCTTTTCAACACCTTCCACTACCACTCCTGTCCGACACCTTGGAATCTGGCTAGTATCAGGGGGATATGCTAATGAGACAATGGAAGGTAACCTGTTACAACGGGTATCCAAACGCGTAGCCTCCCTCAAGGGAAGAACCCCAGGACTAACAGGACGAGTTACAGTTGCTAACTCGCTCATCCTCCCAATACTGTGGTACCAGGCCAAGCGATCGCCGTCTCACCTACCTTTATAACCTCAATTTGCGCGCTTATCCAGGGCTGGCTGTGGACTGGCTCTCACCCTTTTATACGGATGGAAACATTATTTGGCCCACGCTCAAGCGGAGGCATGGGACTAATAGATTTTGAGAGTCACGCCAATCACATCCTTGTACCTGGATAAAGGAAATCCTTGCTCCAGACCTCCCGCAACAACATTGGTCCAGAACAGTAAGGACTAACTTTGCACAGGTGCTCAAATTAACCAACCCACAAAGTCCACCCAGACTACTTTTATACCTTGCCAAGTACCCTACTGCAACAGGTCCACATGGAACCTCCCCTCATTTCAAACATATCCTCCAAACTATCCGCCATATGGGATGGACCATAGAGAACATGGGTACTATACAGGGAAGGGGACGACCCAGCCCCCAATTCTAATTAAGAAACCCAGAAAACCACCCCCAGAGGGATATGCTCGCAACAACCCCAAGCATAGCTAGGATAGAATACCTAGATATGTTGGACATTCCCTATGATTTAACCACACAGAAAGCAATTTGGAAAATGACACACCACCCACTCCTACAGCCAAGGATAAGAGCAAACGCCTGGCGCTGTCTGAGATGGACCTATAGGACGGCGGACTATTCCAACTCCCTCCACAAAACATGTGCAGTATGTGGAGGGGAGGGATCCCTACATTACCTAGATCCATGCCCCCCAACCAAAGCTATATGGCAGGGAGTCGCACGCCTGCTTAAGATCCAAAAAGAACAGGAATTCTCGATATCAAAGAGCATATTCATGCTCCAGATTGAGTCACCATTCTCATCTACCCTCCTGCTCCCTAATAATACCCATTGCAATGTGGACAATCCACACAATTGCATTAGATGCGTTCAAGGGCACGGTCCCAACCATTCATGGGGTTATTAACAGATTCCATGTCCACTTACTGGAGCACTTCCAAGTCTGGATCTATGGATATATGAGACCAAGGCAAAAAGCGCTCATAGAATCATGGTTCCCATTCTGGTTCATCCTCACAGACTCTTTCTTTCACAACTGCTCCATAGCAGGGGAAAACCCCTCGGAGTAGTGCACCAACCCCCCCATACCTAGCAGTCCCGCTGGCAACAGGGGTAACTTGAGTACCCTGGGGTGCCCAATTTTATACTGTTTGTTATTTCCTTAGTTTTACGTATATTTGGTAATGTCCATCCCTGGTCAGCTTACCTCGGTTAAATAAAAAAAAGTGGAAGGTTTAAGGTTAATCAATGAAAAATAGAATATACTTAGTCATTTTTTGGCCTTTACTTGCACAATTTGGGTAGTTGGTATGGCTGAGTTGAAGATGAAGTTGTGCTAAAGATATAGATTAGAAACCAAAAGTGGGTTTAATGTTGAAAAGCTGAAAAATTTTCAGTGAGTGAAACTTCTTTTGTTTGTAGTTTGCATTGAGTATCTTTGGTAAACTGATGTATGATCCAATAGTTAACTCTTCTGAGCACTCTTTCACCACCTTGACAATATCTCTGCGCTTTGTCCTCCTAGACAAGACATAACGATACTTGATAAATCTCCTCCTTCATACTCTTAAACTCAAAAGGTTTCCTCGTCACAAGTGCCACTTACAAGCAATTTAAGACCGGCTATTTGAGATGCTGCTCAAAGTTGATTCCATACTTGTTAGTGGAGTTCATCTACTTAAAATGAGATAAAGTGAAGAGTAAAGGCAACTTAAAATTTTTGATCAATAAAGATTTTTTAAAATTATAGAATACTTAATCTCTGGTGATAACTAAGAAAAAAATCAAAGTAAAGGATATGTTATTTGTGAATATAGTAATTTATCTGAAACTTCATGTTAAGCGCTCACTAAAAAATGCTTCCTTAATGAGGTCAATTTATTTGCTCCCTTGTGCAGGAGCTTATTCTCATAAATAATGTTCTTTACCCTAAAATTATGTTTCACTTGTGTAATCTCCTCTTCCTTGTCAGGTGAGAAATTTATTTTGGTAGGAAATTATTTACCCCTTTGTACTTCAAAGAATAGATTTAATATGTATTGCCATCTATAGGTGCCTAGACTCTTGGATTCGCTTGTTATCTCAATTGGTTTTTCACTAATTCAGTAATATTTGGATCACTTTACAGTGTTTATATAAGGAAACTCATAACAGACGAGATTTAAGTCATACTCCCATCACTAGTGATATTAGAGAGTTCAGCTATCATTGGTGGGTAACATATTATTTCACTCTTCCCTGGCATAAAGGGGCTTGTGCGCTCCATCCTTGACCATGAACTTTTGAAGTCTAATGGTATAAAGAGGATGCAATCATGATAAGACTTATTTTAGCTTCTAGTGGCTATAAAAGAAGTCCATTTGTAGTCTTTACCAGCTAATGTATTCTTGTTGATATAGTTTATTAAGGTAGATAACAAGGGGATGACATACCAATTGCTCAAAGACTGAAAATAATAAGAAAATCCTTAATATTAAACTAAAACGCCGACACAAGCGTTTCAAAACAAAATTGACTAAAAAGACATTAACCAGGTGGGAAAGTGGCTAACCACTATTAGACTATGACGGTGGGTAGGGGGGACTGGGAAGCGGTTTAGTACTTAAACTAATGCCACATATGCTTCTGACTAAGACAGATAGCAAAAGCGTGGGAGCATCCGCAGCATGAGGTGCAAGAGGCTAAAATGGAAGTTCAATTGGGTAAGCTGGCCTGTGCTGAAGGCCTCAAAATAAATAGCGAGGTGATGCTCAGCATTTATGTGGCATCAGGCATATAAGACATTTGGGAGGCATTTAAAGGGGTAATACCTATTTTGTTAAACATTGATTGTAAAAAAATTTTGAGAACAGCAGCATGCGCGGCACTGTGCAACTTTATGATTTCAGATTGTGCGTTTAATTAAATTTAGGGAGGAATGTAAGCTTTTAAAACTTTTTCTAGTATGGAGACTGATTAGCTTTTCTTTCCCATAACAAACACTTTAGTTACTATGATTCAATTTTGAACAGCAATTTTTGATAACCACACAGGAGAGATGGCCGATTTTAATAAATTTAATACAACCTGGGCCAGCGTCACATCAAGAGGTGCGCAAAATTTTGCAGCCAAGGGCAAGAAACGCCCTGGAGGGGGACCAGGAACCCAAGCCGCCAAGAAACCACAAACTCAGACACCATCTGGGTTTATGGTATTTACTATAAAACAAGATCAATACATTTACATCCAATGTAACCAACCCCTTTCAAAGGTGGAACATGGGCTCTGACTCTTCCTTGGGGATGAGTCCTTGACCCTGTGGGAGAAAACATGCAAGGCACAGCCCTCCCTTTTCCCCCACGCCGTATATGTTACCACCAACAACATGGGCCGCAGCTGGATCAATATTGGTCTTGAAACAGCCAAAGAAGCAGATGCCGCAGAAAAAGTCGGAATCGAAATTGACCTTCCTGATGGCAAAAGAATAGTGCACACCGTGTACACCAGATGGAACAAAGTAAGAACTTTGTTCATCTCCTTTGACTCACTCCCTACCAACCTACCCCATAAGGTAATCAAGGAGGAGCTCCACAAAGGGCTCATAGCCTATGGAGAAATTATGCAGCTTGAATTACAACAATTTCGCCTGATGCCAACCCTGTGCACAGGCAAAGCTATCGCCATGATCAACCCATTCCCCAAAGTGGAAAATGACTTATCAGAAAACCCCGCACAGCAGAGTTTCACTTTGTGGATGGGGGACAGTCATCCGCATTCCAAATCACAATGGAATGTGCACCGCCTATATGCAACCACTGCAGTTCATTGGTACATAAGGAACACGCATGCCCTGTGAAGGAGGGCTTAATGGAAGCAGACTAATGTGAGGAAGCCATGGACTAGAGTAACAAAAACTTCTCCAGAATGATTGATGGCCACCACCCATTCCGCTGGGGTGAAGATGGACTTTACTCCATTGTGGACCCAGTTACACATAAACAACGCAAAGCAGCACAAAAAGCCCGCAAGCAGGCAGGGCCTGAGGCGGCAGCGCACATGGAATTATCCATCAACCCTGGAAAAATTCAAGAGGACATTTTGGATATACACCGAGCTAATTAATAAGAACAATATGTCCAGGGTGAAAACCTTTACAGCAACTTGACTAAGTCACCAAGTGACATCAGTCATGCACGCTTTGAGGAACAATTCAGCTGCAATATGGGCGAAAATGCAGTGCACAATTCTCCAAATCAAACCCCAAATTTACAGAACCCAATCAGCACCCCACATTGAACCATAATGAGACACGTGTGGGAAAAGATAATGCAAATTCAAAAACCGCAATTCCCACGAAAAATTAAGTCAGATCAAGGGAACTGACATTGTCACTGAGAGAGTTGGAGTACAGATGCGGAGCATGGCCAAATTAAGCCATGGTGGGTTAGAGCCAGAGGCCCACCCAACTGCTCCTGAGGCGCCACGGGCACCTCAGTATCAATAGGGACACTGAACATTGCGGGAGCCAGAGCTCAAACGTCCCAAGCCAAAAAGCTGGACTTCCTGTGAAAACCCCTTGTAGACATCTTGGCTATCCAAGAAACCCACTTCCTACAAGGGGAAGAAGAATCCTGGTCAACCAGGGTCACACCATCACAATCAGTATGGACGTCTCACTGCGGGGTGATAGTCCAAAACAACAAAAAATTTAAAATTACAAACTCCTCGTCATACCTTCACAGCCACATCCTGGTAGCAACGATAATATGCCAAGAGGAAACAATCTCAATAGCATGCATCTATGCACTGTGCACCTCAGCCAAGAGAAAACAATTTCTTGAAACTGTTCCAACACTCACCCTACCACCAGATACCATCCTGTTGGGTGACTTTAACTGCTGGGATAACCCTGACACAAACCAATGGACTAACCCCAGGGGATACCAATGGGGCACATTAAATTCCGCACAATGAAGGCATCCCTTGGCCTACAGGATGCCCTCCCCCAGACCACCACTCCTTTTACACATGACACAGCCCAACATATGTGAGGGAGCACTCATATCAGTGAGCTGCATTGATCACATCCTCATTCCACAATCCCAACAATTAAGAATCTCCAAATTTACAACAAAAAAGTCAATTTTATGAACACCAACTTGTTTCAGTGCAGCTATTGCCAAGCCAAACCCACGCACAAGTGTTACCCTGGATAAAGCTACACCCAGAAAACATAAAATTACCCAAAATATCTGACTGGGTTGAACACGAGGCCATGAACCCAGAATTCACAGCCCATTTACTTCAGGTCCCATCATAACCTGGGCAAATTTCAAAAAGGAACTAATCAATAAAACCTGACATCTTGCATCACATAAGTACACCGCTGACACAGCCACAATCAGGCGTACCTTGGCGGAACTGGACTACCTTGAGCTAAACACCCCAAGATCTGGTTATAGCCCCAACTGGGGACGCAAATGGGCAGAAATATCTGCCTGACTTAACAATCTCATCTTTGAACACCAACACAGAATCAAAGTATTGAACAACGGTAAGTTCATAAAGGAAGGCGAAACCTGTTCAACATACTTTTTCCACCAATTCCACTCCCGCAGAAACCAGCCCACATGCACACAGGTCCGCAAGACCAATGGCACCATGGCAACTGACCCTGAGGAGGTCAAGGCGAAAGTACACCGTTATTACACCAAATTATACCATGATATGCTGACAGATTCTCAAAAAATCAAAAAATTTATAAATATTGCTGGAATACAAAGCACACCGCATGACTACAATATACTAAATCTAATAACATGGGAGGAGCTTTGGGATACAATCCGAGGTGCACCACGTAGTAAATGCCCAGGGCCTGATGGGATACCCTTCAAATTTTACAAAAAATTCAGCAAATTGCCCCCCTCCTATTGGCATCTATGAACCAGTGCTTGCTGAAAGCACGCCTCCTACCAGGTGGCCATGAATCATATGTCATAACCCTGTATAAGAAGGGTGACAAACTGGACCTGGCCAACTGGCGTTCAATTGCACTTTCTAATACTGATACAAAAAATTTAATAAAATTTTAGCAGCCAGATTAGGCGCAATAGCCTCTAACGTCCTGTCAACCAACCAGTTTGGGTTTATACCAGGGTGCTCAATCTGGAACAATATACACCCTGTTGCAAACATACACAGTGCATTCAAAAAGTTCTGGGACTAACGTTTTCAAAGACACAATTTCTACAAATATTAAACTTTCTTTTATTATGATTTAACATACAAACTTTCTCTCTCTATACATATTTATATTGCTAAAACAATTGTTAAAAGGTATGCACATAGTTCCTATTTTGTATAACCATGTTTAAACCAGCTGTCACATTCTTCTGAATTGTCTCTACTTTATCAAAAGGATGAACCTTCAGTGCCACCTTCAGATTAGAGAACAGAAAGAAGTCAGACAGAGCCAAATCTGGTGAATAGGATGGATAACTATAATCTGAAGGTGGCACTGAAGGTTCATCCTTTTGATAAAGTAGAGACAATTCAGAAAAATGTGACAGCTGGTTTAAACATGGCTATACAAAATAGGAACTATGTACATACCTTTTAACAATTGTTTTAGCAATATAAATATGTATAGTGAGGGAAAGTTTGTATGTTAAATTTTGATAAAGAAAGTTTATTTATTTGTAAAGTTGTGTCTTTAAAACGTTAGTCCCAGAACTTTTTAAATTCATTGTGTATGTCAGTTTAAAGCAACTGGAGCCCTGATCTTCTTAGACCAGGAAAAGGCATATGACCGCGTTAGTTGGTCATACCTAAGGAATGCCTACACGCTTTCAAACTCCCATCCAGATTATAAACTTGGCGATGCTCCTTACAGAATCTGCAATCATGGCTGTATGCGGCCCTGGCTTCCAAACTAATAAGATCACACCACACAGAGGGCTCAAACAAGGGGACCCCCTCATCCCACTGCTTTATAAATTCAGTTTCAATCCACTCCTCCGCTTAACTGACTCACGCCTCATGGGCATAACTGCACAAGGCCTGCCAACAGTCAAGATACTGGCCTTTGCGGATGACCGTGTGGCAGGTATAGCTAACAACAATGATGACTGACAGCTGGAACGCACCCCAGAGGAATACTCCATGGTGAGCAACGCATCGCTCACCATAAGGAAAACAGAAATCATTCTCTTAAGCAAGTACACTAACAACTGGGCTACAACACCGGAACCTCACACCCCCATATGAAGGAAAAACCCACTCATCTTACCCTTTGCATCACCTCCCACCACCACTCCTGTCAGCCACCTTAGGATATGGCTGGAAACAGGGGGATATGTCAATGAGACAATGGAAAGCAACCTACTACAACGGGTATCCAACCGCGTCGCCTCCCTCAAGGGAAGATCCCCAGGACTAATGGGGCGAGTAACAGTTGCTAACTCACTCATTCTCCCGATACTATGATACCCTGCCCACATGATCGCCTTCTCACCCACCTTTATAACTTCAATCCGCGCGCTTATCCAGGGTTGGCTGTGTCCCAGATCCCATCCTCCCATACGGATGGAAACACTCTTTGGCCCACGCTCAAGCGGAGGCATGGGACTAATAGATTTTGAGAGCCACAACAACTGTATCCTGGGTACCTGGATAAAGGAAGTCCTTACCCAGACCTCCCGCAACAACACTGGTCTAGGGCAGCGAGGACTAACTTCGCACAGGTGCTCAAAAAAAACAAACCCACATAGCCCACCCAGATTACTATCATACCTTGCTAAACACCCTACCACAATGTTCCACATGGAACCCCCCTCACTTCAAACGCATCCTCTGAACCATCCGCTGCATGGGATGGACCGTAGAGAACACTGGCACTGTGCAGGGAAGGGGATGACCCAGCCCCCACTTTAGATTAAGAAATTCAGAAAACTACCCCCAGAGAGACATGCTTGCTATGACCCCAATCATTTCTAGAATCGAATACCTAGATGCGTTGGACATTCCCTACGACTTAACCATACATAAGGCAGTGTGGAGAATGACACTTCACCCACTCCTACAGCCGAGGTTAAGAGCCAACGCCTGGCGCTGTCTGAGAAGGACCTATATGATGGCGGACCGCTCCAATTCCCTCCATGCAACCTGCGCAGTATGTGGAGGGGAGAGTTCCCTACATCACCGCTTAGAAACATGCCTCCCAACCAAAGCCATATGGCAGGAAGTCGGGCGCCTGCTTAAGCTCCAAAACGAGCAGGAATTTTCTATAACAAAGAGCCTCCTATACTCTGGATTGAGTCACCAATTCCATCTACCCTCCACTCCCTAATGATACCCATTGCAATGTGGACAATCCACACCATTGCCTTAGATGCGTTCAAGGGCACAGCCCAAACCATCCATGGGGTTATCAACAGGTTCCACGTCCACTTATTGGAGCACTTCCAAGCCTGGCTCTATGGCTATATGTGGCCAAGGCAACAGGCGCTCATAGAATCATGAATCTCACTTTGAAACCTCCGCACAGACCCCTTCCTTCACACCTGCTCCATAGCGGGAAAACCCCTCATAGTAGCGCACCAACCCCCCATACCTGAAAGTCCCGCTGGCAACAGGGGTAACCTGAATACCCCGGGGTGCCCAACTTTATCTATCTTTGTTTTCCACACATACTCGGTAATGCCCATCCCCTGGTTGGCTTACCTCGATTAAATAAAATAGTATGGAGACTGATTGGCGGTAGGCTTTACAGAGGAGATTATTTTTAAAGATGAGGCTGCCACCATGGCGAGCTTATGGTAACTAAATAATAGTTTGGCATTCATCTTAGGAACATATTGCTTGAGATTAGCCAGTGCATCAAAGTCAAAGTTTCAAAATTGATCAAAAGCAATAGATTTGGGTTAAGATGGGATGCTCTCACCTGATTAATGAACTTCATCAATTGTTCCCATGAAATTGATTAATGTTAAAGAGGGCAGAGTTGGAATTTCGGTGTGGGGGAGCGCATGGGATGGCCCTCATGTGGAACGAATACCAAATCCTGATCAGATGAACTAAATGCAGTTGTAAGTGAGGTAGGTATGGTTGGGGCAGAATCTTTGCGGTGGCCCAGCAATTGTTTGGGATGTGGTAGAAGGAGCAGCAAAGCACCCCATGAAGAAGCAGCTGGCGCAGCCTCCAAATTGGAGGTAGAGAACTGGCGTCAGCAGTGTGAGAGCGGCTTTTTAAGTATGGTTTTAAAGCAAAAAGACAGTGAAAACATTTTTACTGTTGTTGACCTTAGCTCAAAAGCTACGAGCCTGTGACATTGCAAGGTGAGCACGCGGGGGGATCTGCTGGCAATCTGGGGGTGGTGGGGGTTGAGGGTAGCAGTGGAATGAAGGACAGCAAGGTGCTCTGAAAAGGATGGCATGGTAAAGTGGATCATGTCGTTGGTTCCATCGGCTGAAAGCCCTATCATCAATGCATCATACAAAACTTAGATCAGGAGATGCAAAGGTGTTATGCAAAAATATATTATCATCATGGTATAAGTATGGAGGTATCTTTGAGTGGTGGGAACATGAGTGTTATTATATATTAAAGGGGTCGCAGCTGCTGCATCTGATCTCTTCAGAGAAAAACCTAATATCAAAGTAGCCCTTAAAGTTGCAAAATTTAAAAACCCTGTCAGTGTAAAGGTGGCAGAGGCAAGCTTGTTGATTTCCTTGTCAGTTTATGGGATCAAGTGCCCATAGTCAACGCAAAGGAAGAAGCAGTTGCTAGAGCATGGGAGAGCATTAGAGTGGGGTCATGTTATATGGACTCATGAAAGTTGCAAAGCAAGGTCTTTTGTGGGAATAAATCGATTCAAAGAATTGGGTGGACTGGCTGGGCCAGGCCGCAAGCGTTTTCCTGCCAGGCAAAAAAATCTTGGAGGAGTTTCACCGCTGCCCCACACAGGAGCAGCAGGTAGTTGGGCTGAGGGCATCAGTTGATTAGTATGATGGCTAATTGGAGTAGTAAACTTCTTTTTTCAAATAAACTTACTTGAAAGTGAGATCAAGCAGATAGAAAAAGACTTAAAATTATTAACCTTAATACTATTAGATTGTTGATCGTTATTTGAGTCTATTCCTGTGGTCAAGGAGTTATCTGACAGCCTTAGGGCTTCATCCATGACACCATGGAAAACTATAAGGATTTACATAAGATAAAAGTGAAAGGGTAAGATCTAGCGCTTATATTTCTTTATAGTATTCGCATAACAAATAAATATTACTCACGACCAATTTAATTGTTTAATCTATTTACAAAATTAAGGATGGCAAACCGAAGACTGAAAGATCTAAAAAAAGAACTTACACATGGTTTCCCAGATTAGGATATAAGACTGAGGCTCCTACTATATATGATCTCTTAGGCATTTCAAACATGGTAATATTGTTCATGACAAACAATATTGCCATGACATTCATGAAGTTTAAATCAAGCAGGATTTAATTTCATATACGGGGTTTAACAATCATTAAAATATCATATGGCCCCCTTTGACACTAGTATCTAAGTTTAAATATCTATCTATAGTAATGCAACGGTCTTCCTGTTGCTGTAACAAGAGCAAATGGACTATATGGCCTAACTGGCCCTATATCAACTGAGCGCGTTTCAGCATATTAAGCCAAACTAATTTGTCTTATGTCAGTCAATTGCTCATATGTTGCTTTACAAAAGCAATGCTCTTTAATACCCCAGGATGACCCATAGTAATCTATCATGATGTTTTTGACATGGGCACACAAGGCGAGAAGGTAAAAATCATTAACAGAGGGCTATACTCTCCCTGCTACCAGCATGAGAAAATTTACAAGCAAGATTTTCATCAATTACTTACTCCAAGATATTTTTCGCCCAAGGAACCAAACCAGGGAGGAGATATTTTATTTAAGGCTTTAGTTACAATTTCATAGTTATTTTTGGATCATGTAAAGCCGGTGTGGGGGTTGGGACCATCTAGTACTAAAAAAGCAGGTTTGGAAGACAAGAAATCTTTATATCAGGAATTTTGAATGCAAATAAAGTCATTATTGTTATTGTTGATGTCTTTGGAATGCCCACATCATCCAGCTTATTAGATTATAATGAATTTATCTGTTTTTTTCTACTAACTTTTAATTTATCATATGAAACTTCTAGTGGGTGTGGGAGTTATAATATCATAAAATAACTTTTTTGGAATTAACTCCTTATGGAATGTTGATTAATTGGTGAGGTTTTTTTAGCACTGTTGGTGCCCAACCCCAAAGGGGGAGCCACCGTGCATCTTTATTTTCAAATGGGCCAAACAAAGAGATTATCAACAGATTAAAAAATTCCTAATATAGCCCCTAGGTTATCAGCCTAGCAAGCCATATCAGATGGCGAGGAAGCTTTGGGGAAACTTTCGTTAGCGCCCGCTTTGTCTGGCAGACTATGGTGGACAACATTGGGATAGGGGCATCAGCGACATGAGGCATAAGGAGGTATAGTTGTGGGTTTTTTTGTTAATGAGGCCGGTGGTGTCCATCGCCTCAACATATTGAGCAATTTGATGCTCAGCAAAAGTGATGAGAGCTGTCACACAAGTAAATGACTTGATGCGCCGTTGGGTTTGGGGATAGTTGAGGTCAAAAAAAGAGGTTTTCGCTGCATCAATGCAAGCATATATTGAACCAAAAGCGAGCTACTCAATTTCCATATTTAGCATCCTCATCGAAATTGGAAGGGAAATTTGGGATGGGAATACCCTTAATTGATGAGGTTTAATCCCATTAAATTACTAATGTTATGCCATGGAGGATTCCTGGAAATGATTTAAAAGCAATTTGATTATAATATAATTTTGATTGATTTATTTTATATGAATTAATATCGTGTTTTTCAACAATCTATTAAGGGTTTATTGTAGTTGTGGGCGTTGACAAAGCTTTAGTTGACAGAAATTTGTGGGTTAGCCTTGTAAGTAATGCGACCTGCTGTTAATGAGTAAAGGGTCCCATTACCTAATTAGGTTGGTAGCTTAATAAGGATAATTTGCTGGGGTTTAATAAAGGCGTTGGGACACTTTACCTAGAAATCCAACCCATGACGTATTGTATTCTAGTTGGATGTGATTACTGACTAGGTGGATGGATTATCAGATAAATCGTTCATTGTTAGTGTGATTGTGGATGGCTAATTCACTTGCAATGGATGTCGTTCCAATTAAGTCACCAGCAGAAGAGTTGGGCACTGGATTTCCTTATAGATCCCTTGACTTTATTAGTAAAAATACAAAAACTTTCTGAAGCCTTTTAATTAATTAGTAATGCATTTATCTAAATATTCTCCTAAGAAGAGTTTAAGAGATAGTTTCCATTTTACTAATTTTCTGGTGATCTCTGTGGGCTCCTACGTTAAGAGAGGAAGGGAAAAATTCCCTTGATACATAAGTTTTTAACTCTAGAGGAAGAGTTGGTGAGATAAGATTTACATTTGTTAATTGGCTGTTTTAAGAACTTTCATGAGGGTTGAAAGAAGGTTGCCAAGTACCTTTCCAAGAAGAGACATGAGCAGAAATATTTTTTTGTTAGAAACTCAGCTGGATACTATTCTTCATATAAGTATCACTCACCCACACATATTACTAGAATATACATAATCAGCAAGTTATTAATTGCACACATCGAACTGTGCAGTAAACCTGTAAATTTTACATTTGGTGCTCATTACAGGAGATGTTGCGCTTTTTAGGAAAAAGGAAACAGAAGAAGTTATCAGCACTATGTCATACAAGAACCAACTTCAGAAGCCGAGGGCAGAATTGGCAACTTAGAACAAGAATACGCTAAACTTGGCTTCACAAGACATTCTGACTAATTTGGATGATTGAGTGATAAAAGCCAATGATGATTTAGAACAAGTTACAAAAGTCAACAACATTCTTTATGGAAAGGTCACCTTCCAGGAAATGGAAGGAGATAAAATAATCAAAGAGCTACCTCAAAAACTGTGATGGAAGAGAATAGAGAATTCTAATGCAAGTTTCAGGATGTAGCGCAGATCCTAAAGTGCTTACAAGAACTTAAAAAATTGTGATTGTGTCCAGAAAGATAAATTGAGGCCAACAATAAGAGCATTATAGTTCAACTAGAAAGTACAAATCCCTGAGAAAAGTCCTTGAACTTTTGTTGATATTTTAAAAATGACCCCTGAAAATACAGCTATCTTTAGTCAGATTTCCAAGCTGGAATCATATGCCGCAGTGGCAACAGAAATACTTTAAAATACACCAATTTTACCTATATTTACAGGGATAACGTGTTATCATTTCTCTTTATTTTATATGCTAATTTATGATATGGGGACTAACAAAAAGCAGTAACAGTGATGAACTGCTTAGACAACAACTGGAAAAGTCTGGTGCTACCCTATCTCATTGGTGACAACTGTACATACAGCGATGCCAAAGAAGCTATCATGGCAGAGTATGGTAGTCCTGCATGGATGTTTACCGTAGATAGGAGTTTATGGAATTAAATTCAAGAAGGACGAAACGTTAGCCACTTTTGTTGACCAAACTTTACCAAGAAGCGCAAATCCTGGATAGTGCAAAAGTTTTATCAGATTTCAGATTTGTGTATTGCAATGCAGGTGGCACTTTGGCCCTAAAGAGATCTTCACCATGCTATGGTTTTGGTGCTGAGAAACAATAAATTTACATCACAACTTGTGGAGTATATGAGAATGCTAGGCTTGACATTTAATGCGACTAATTGATTTTATGAAGAAACTCTAGTGATGAGAATCAGATTATGGTGGAATTAAATACCAGAATATGAGAAAATTTACCAATCAGCAGAATCATTCTTTACCAGGGAAGAACCCCAATGTATTAAAAAGGACAGAGAAATTGAAAAACCATAGTTGTAAATGTGGTGCAGCTGTAAATTTTGCTGTCAAATGTTGAGGAAAGAAGCCAAGAGGAAATTAGAGCTTGTTTTGCCTTAAGAGATTAAAACTTTTCAAGATTAAGGAACGGTTTAAAAGTCTATATTGCGGATTTATCCATCACTGCATTAAAACCTGTTCCACCATATATACCCAGATGGTGTAGATACTTCATATTATTTTGTAGAGGACACAGGAGAGGATCCAATTTATTGAGTTTAATATCAAATATAAATGCTATCATAAGATTCAAGAGAAAAATTGAAGGCAATTAATACGGTAAATTCTGAAGATATATCTTGGCTTTATACTAGACAATAAACAGAAAAGGCATGAAATGCTGATAACGAAACTATCAACTCAAATTAAAGTTGGATCAAGTTAACATTTACATAACAATCCACACATTTAAGGGATCATTTCCAGATATATCAATGGGATAATTCGAACTTTGGGCATGGTGAATATGCTGAGAATCAATTTAAAAGGAATAATAATCTATATATTAGAAAGGAACCAATAATTGGTGATTAAGTCACATATTAAAATACCAGAGTAGTCAAATGCCAGTTTTTAAAGGATCAATTGAGATTAGGACTTGTCTAAATTAGTGACAAGTCAGGAATGAATGTCCAATGTTTGGGACCATTTTAAATTATTGCCAGTCAGCAAAAGATATCTATATACTAAGAAATATAATTGATGGTCGTATAGTGAACTGGGTCCATACCAGATACCTAAACTATTGGATCTAAGGAAAAATTATTGCAATATACTTTGGGACTTTTGAACCAACTAATAGTAGGTTAAGTTTACTTGTATTGATTAATCGTGACCTCTTAACCATAATTGTAGGACAAGTCTCAATAAGGGACCTCTAGACATAATTTCTGGTTGAGTTTCAAAAACTATCTCTGAACTTACTCAACTAAGTTAATTCCTATTGCAACAAAAAAAGGACCTCTAAACCTACTGATGTTAGGGTGTTGAGATTTTTGCCCATATTCCCAGCTGACTAGATTACCAGGGGTCACTGGGGATAGTTCCCTATAGCGAGGTGAATTGGATATTGGTTGACCCTGATTTTGGGGTAACAATGTTTGAGGGATTTTAGGTTACTTGCCAGGGTCAGATCCAACAGGGATTGATCCAGATGAATGCTTAAGATCTTTTCGGGCAGAATTGCTGACAAAATAGGGGAATCTGATAGTGATTAACCATCAGGTGTACCAATTGGGATTGGTCAGGTTTTATCACCAACCAATTGGGTAATTTATAAATCAAATTATGAGGTGAGTGATGCCACCTGCAACTAGTAAATCAATCAGTTGGTTTATGACCTGCCTTAATGGGTAACAAGTCTCATTATCTAAGCAAGTCGCTTGCTAAATATGTTTGGTTCACTGGGATCAAGAGGAAAACGTTAGGGACACGTTTTCTGACTCTTTCCATTTTAGGTCTTGAGAATGTCCAATAATGAATCCTAGCTAGGATGGGGAAAACCATCTTTGATGAGATGAGGATGGGTAATTCAATGACAATGGCTGCCATTTCATCAAGGTGCTGCTAATATGGTGAACTTTGAATTCCCACTATTAATTTCCTTAAAAGTATACTTAATAAATATACTAAAATATGAAAATACTATTTACCAGTATATTATTATAATATACTTTACCAGAATTAGTTTTGATTTATAATCTTTTAAAAAGGAATTATTGCTGTGTGTTTTAATTGAGAGGCTCTTTAGGAAAAATAGTAGGAATCTGAGTGTAGATCAAGAGAAGAGAAGCTGAACTGAATTGGGGATTTCTGACAACTGTGTGTCACCAGAGAGAAGCCTAAACAAGGATCTGAGCGTGGACAAGTTAGGCGGTACCAGGGAATAAATCCCTATTGAGGATATCCTAAGTATTTCGAGGGAAAAACTTGCCAAACGTTGGACCCAATCCTAATACTTTATTCAACTAAAGATATTAGTCTCCATACTATTATCAAACAAATACATCTTGCTATCATACAACGTAGAGATTTGCATAACAACAAACCTGTGCAGTTTATTAATTTAGGGGTTATCAACTGAGACTAATTAACAAGAACCCTATAAATGTTGACAACTGTGCTCACTGCAGGTGGTGTAGTTGAGTAGAAGATAATAGGATGTGATGTCATATAAGGACAAAATAAGAAAACTCTGGACGGAGTTAGAAACTGTTAACCAGAACGCCCTGAACTTGGCAGATCATTGAGAATTCGCTGCCTTGGAGGAGAGAATACCAAGATCAATGAAGGGGTTGAGAATGTCTTAAGTTTTAGAAAATGAGTTACTTGGAAAAGTAACGTCATTAAAGAAAAAAAGGGTTTTAGTTCAAGAAGTTTTTTTTTCTGAAAACGGAGTGTGAAGTAGATTTGTTCATTTAAAAGAATTTAGTGAATATATAGAGTGGCTTATTAAGCAAGTTGAGGAGTTGAAAACTCACATTTGCAAATGTGAGCCATATGCAGTGACTGACGCCAAAGAAAGAACTCCACGGACTCCAGTTGAAAAATGACTACCTTAAGAAACTTGTCGCCCACTTTCACAGTTATTTTATGAATGATGCCCAAAATTACTCCTCAAGTGAGCTGAGAAGCTGAACCAGAAGAGGTGTCTAGGGAAACCTCAGAAAAATTCAAAGTGACACCAAAATTGCGACTTTTCATTGGGATAATGCCCCTGCGTTTCTAATTATTTATTAAAAAATGTATAGATATGCTGATTGTCAAAAAGCATTGAAAATGATGAAATGCCTATTTACCAATTGTCAATACATAGTGTTACCTCATCTAGAAGGGGACAGCTGGTCGTATGCAGAGTCCAAGTTGGCCATTATGAAGGAATTTGGAAGTTCCACGTGCATGCTGAAGTGCAAGCAAAAAATTTATGGGCATCCATTTCCATAAAGATGAATCCTTATACAAGCTTCGCCAATCAATTCAACCAGGAATCAAAAATCTTGGTCGGAGCAAAAAAGATGGATGATTTTGATGCCCAGATTGCATTGTAAGAAGTCCTACAGACCTACCAAAATTTGCATCAAATGATGCCTTCCATGTTCATTATGGAGATTTCCACCTCTTAGATGGCGGAAAAATTGAAAATATTGGGAGCTACTTTTGATGCCCCAAATAGAAGTTTCAAAACAAATCCAGTATGAAAGTTGAATTCCACAAATGGGGAGCAAGGGCGCTAAGGAGATAAATAACTGAATTGTGCTGGGAAGTAAGCCTGAAGACTTTAAAAGGATCAATAAGAAGGAGTTAGTCTGTTACCAGTTCAGAGGAAAAGGACGTTTCATTGTTCACTGCAAGAACCTAAAGATCAGATTAACATGGTCCAAGTGAAAGAATCTGCACCTGCAAAAGAGTCAGGAAAAGGGCCTGTGGCCTAGATGAGGAACAGTCTAGAGCTGCAGAAACCTTTTTCCTCCCAAAATTATGCATAATGAAATTGATATCAGTGATCTGTTTTTGGATGAAGACGCGCAGGATCAGCTGTATCAAGTAATCAATTTGAAGTGAACGTGGTAACACGATATGGAGTGAAGGGAATCAACCATGAGATAAACAAGGAAGTTGCTCAGCTGTATGAATGACAACTGGAAGATAAGATTTGAGCTACAGATAATCCAGAAGAATTGACCGAAGTTTGATTAGATGAGGCAAACCTGTCAATCCACCTAAGCGCAATCAAGAAAGAATATTCACTGATTTATAAGCGAAAATCATTCACACTCTTGATTTGGCTAATAATGCCGCTATACACTCAGTAAGTACTATTCTACAATACGCATGTGCACATATATAGATATACTAGTGAATCAAGTATGGGTGAGGGCGATTGTTGACAGTGGAGCGCCATTAATATTGTTTCTACCAAGCTGGTGAAAAAGATGAAGATCTCGCCCAATTTTTAACACAAGAAATAATATAGGACAGCTGGGCTGAATACCACCATCTCATGTAGAGCGTATAGTGCTCACTTTGATTTGGGCCTTGGTGGTATCTGCTCCAGCAGTAGATTTGGCCAACCAAAGCTATGATATTTTTATCAGGACGGAATATCTATGATTATATGGATTTTAATGTAACTTCAAGGATATTACATTGATAATATTGGGTCAGATGTTACCATTGGTTTATCAGAAGGATGAGGAAGCTCCACTAAGTAGGAGAAATAACTTTATCAACCTGATATACAATGATGGCATTGTCACAATTTGATACCAACTAGTTGGCCAGAAGCGACGAGAAATGTGGATGGAAGTCTAAAAATTGGGAAATTCCTCTGAGGATCAAGAATGTGAGAACCATACCGCTGGGATCACAGATAAAAGTTGACACAGGGTTGACATTTGAGATACCAGAACTGCTGCATGGGGAAGTCAAAAGCCCCTGAAGAAGTCCATAGTAGAGCCCTGGGTGGCTCCTGGGATAAATTATGCCAGGCCATGGAGAAAGACAAGTTCTCCTATCAATTTTTAAGCGAAAAACTGATGAAGATTGAGAAGAATCGGATCTTCATGTTTGTTCACCTAATCCTGATGGCTCAATTGAGAAAATTCCGCAATTTTGGGACCCTCACCGAGATGGGATTAAAGGCCAGGGTAACCAAGAATATCAATCTAATGGTCAATTGAGAGAAACTCGCTGAACTGATGGACAGACAGCAGGAGAATTTGCCTGATTTATTTAACAAGTATTTGGAAGTATTCTCCCAGGATGACTATGATTTAGGATGTGAGAGCGATGTGATCCACAAGGTCAATACCAGGGAAAATCTTTCAATCAGGATGAGAATGATTTGACAGTCAAAGGCGGCTGAAGCAGTCGTGAAGCATGGGCTTCTAGTTCTGTCATTGAGTCCCAGAGCAAGCCCAATTCTTATTGTAAAGAAGAAGAATAATTCTAATTAAGTGGCGATTGATTATCAGAAGCTGAACAGGATTATGTTGAAGGATTTGTAACCACTATTAAGAATTGATGATGCGCTAGATAAATTGGGAGAAGTGAAGTATTTATCCACAAGGATCTAATTTGGAATATTGTCAAATTGCTTAGCCAAGAGAAGACCAAGAAAAATGCATGATTAACACTGCGTAGGGGCTTTATCAACTGATGAGGATGTCCTAGAGTCTGTGTAATGCGCCTGCGACGTTCTAGAGGGCCATAGACGCCATAATATATGACTTGAAGTTGTCATGAGTCCTGGTGTACTTGGACGATATAAATGCGTTAAGTAGGGCGTTTACTGACCATTTGCACCACTTGGAGGAAGTGTTTAAGAGTATGCCGCAGCCAACCTGAAGATTAATCTGAGGAAGTATCACTTCTTCAAGAATGAATTAAGTATCTGGGATTCATAATCAACTCTAGCGGACTGCAGCAACAAGCCCAGAAGATTGAAGCCATAGAGTGAATGGCTGTGCTGAAGAGTTTTTGAGATCTCCAAGTTTCCTTGGAATGGTCAAATACTATAGAAGATTCATTTGGGATTTTGCAAGGATTTCTGAGCCCCTCTTCCATTTGTTGAAGGATCCAAAAAAAGGATTTGTATAGAGTGAAGAGGCCCAAAGATCCTCCGATAAGTTATGCCAGTGCCTAATAGATTCAAAGATTTAAAAATCTGAATTTCAATTAAGAATTTATATATACAAACTGATGCTTCGTTGATGGAGATTGGCGCCATATTGAACCAAATAGATGAACTTGGGGACGAACATCCAGTGACATATGTGAGCTGTACACTCTCAGCTGCTGAGAAATTTTACACCGTAACTCAGTGTGAATGCCTTGAAGTCATTTACTTCTGTAAACAGTTTCAGGTGTATATCCATGGAACACACTTCAAAGTGGTGACAATCCGCTCCTCGTTGTGTTGGCTGCACAATTTATGATAACTGGAAGGACAACTGGCCTAATGAGCACTAAAGCTACAGGCTTATGCTTATGTAATAATCCATCAACCTGGGGAAACTTATCATAATGAAGATAGATTATTGTGGTTACCAATGGTCCAGGTGGTATACCAGCAGGCAGATGAGCTATTCCAGAGAATGGTCAATGGAGAAATCAGGAATGAGCCCCAAGAAATCCAAGGTGCTCTTTAAAAAGCTATACAAACACTGAGACCATGGATGGACAAGTTTTTAAGATGCTTAATGGTAAGTAATTATTATTTCCAAAAGCTGTCAGAATGAGTGGCTATCGTTCAAGCTGCTCATAAGGTTGTTGGGCATGGAGGCCTGAGAAAAATGACTGATAGTATCCGCCAGTACTGCTACTGGGAGTCCGTCAACTACAATGTCATGGACTATCTGGCTTGCTGTGTGGAGTGCCAGTTGCACAAGCCGCATAAAAATATTACTGGATAACAACTGGTCCGCCATGGATTTTCTTGGCATACGGTATCCATTGACGTGATGGGACCGCTGACAATGAGCACAGGGGGAGTCAAGTACATCATAGTTTCAATTGACCATCTAATGAGATGGGTCAAGTTGAAGGCCCTGGCGAAAGTAGACGCTACCAGTACTGTGAAGTTCTTCCTAGATTACCTGATGTACTGACATGGATGCCCGCAGGTCCTGCTGAGGGACAATGGAACAAATTTCACATCTCATGTGATCCCATGTTTTAATGAAATAATGGGGATCCAAGGAGTTGTGTCTGTACCCTACTGGCCAGAGATGAACATACTGGTAGAAAGAGTCAATGGGACACTGGCCATAACGCTGAGGAAGCTGGTTGCAGGAAGAACTTCCGCATTGGAAAGTACCTTAGTTCAGTGATGTTCACCTACAATATAAGTCAACATATGGTGATGGGAAAAGTGCCGTTTGTGTTTCTATATTGAAGGAAAGCCACGTCGCCACCAATTTTATATTTGGTGGTGGAACCAACATCTGAGATGAGTGCCAAGCAGTGCCTGAAATGATTAAAAGATATCATAATTGAAATACAATAACAAGCTTTTGTTATGACTTTGAAAAAAAGGATTTGAGCAAAAAGGACAGTTGATATGAACTGACTAGCCTTATCAGAATACCAAATAAGCGAAAGAGTTGCCTATTGTGATATACATGGGTTTGGGAGAAAAAAAATTTGGATGTGTTGTAATCAGGTCCATTTGAGATTATCGCCAAGCTGACAATATAGGCCTACCTCATCAAGACATCTTGAATGGAAGGATAGTAAATTGAGTCCATGCTAATTACTTAAAGTAATGGATCAATGAAAAAATAAAAGAGTTCCCAAAGGACTTATGAACCATTAATTGGTTATGTCCTAATGATTAAATTAAGTCCAAAAAAGGACCACTGAACCAAACTAGATGGTTAAGTCTTAAAAAAGTAAGACTTCTGAACCATAAAAAACTTGTAGGTCTAAGTATACCTAGGAACCAGTTTGGGGATTAAAATAAAAGATGGACCGCTGAACCAAAAAAACCCATAGAAAAATAGAAGAAAATAAAAGATTGATAAAAATACTGGGAAAAAAAGATTATTAAAAAAGCATAGAAAAATGATATATTTTTATAATTTTTATTTTTATATTGGCTATATTTGATTTGGGGATGAATCCGCCTATGTCACATCTTGGGGGAGGGAGGATGGATTGCAGTAGTAGTAAACAAACTGTCAAAAATTATGTGAGATCAGACACTAACGAGGGCTAGAACTACTCAAAACCAAGTTTGTTGAGTGGATGATGAACCCGTGATAAAGTGACTATAGGAAGAGAAATGGAAATGTTTGAACATGACAAACGTGATACCTTAAAAAGGGAGGGAAGCAAAAGTTCAAGAAGAGGCAGTTAGTGAATAACCCCTTGTAATCCTGATATGGCACCTGGGCCAGAAGATTAGTCTTGAGCGCTTGCCAATGGGCTTCGTCAAGAACACTAGACATATGGGCTGGAATTAAGCAAGGGATACTAGGTGGGGGTTGCAAAATCATGCCCCCTATTAAGGCCATCAGTGGAAGATACTGATGGGACGTTCCAGAAACAAGATAGTCATATAAGGAGCGAATGGCATCCTGAAGATGAAAACTATGAGCTTCTCAAAAGCTGAAGCAGAATAAGCGATAAAAGCCAGGAGAGTCTGGAAACTACATGGCCCAACTTCGAAGAACTTGGCTATCAAAGTGAAGAGTATAGGCTGCAACATCTGAATCTAGGATGTTTTCAAAGTTGGAAAAGTTCAGAGCTATGGAAAAAACCTTGGTTACCTGGGCCCTTAATTATTCATTGGGGAGTTCAAAATGTACTCTGTTTTTGATGGCTAATTCAGTGGCCAAAATAGCTGGCTTGTAATACTGACCAAGTCAGAAGAGAAAATCTGGAAGCAAGTCTGATCTGGCAAGGAACAAACAATCTAGAGTGGAGGGCATTGCTTCAGGATGTTTGATGTTGATGGGAGGGGAATCTGCAAATGGAGCCAAATCCAGGAGAGTTTTGAAATCCAACTAAGAAATCAACTACAAAGAAGGATTGGTTGCTAGTCATTTGAGATAATCACTAACCTGGTTTTGTTGGTGTTTACCATTTCCAGTAATTCCACAGATGGACTGGCTATGGGTGCTTGACTGGGGCTTATGAGTCCTGGAAGGACTGTCAAAGAGGTTCCAGCATGCAGATTGAATCATCAGCTGGAAGAGCAGAAGGTCTTTGGCAGACATGCTATTAAGCAGCTGTTTGTACCAAGACCCATAATTTGACATATGAGCTGGATGAGAGGGGGGATGTCAGACTTATATGATTTGTCAACATTATGCACTATGAAATCAATTAGGCTCCAATTTAGGATAAATCTAACTCATAATTAATGGGATAAGCTCTCCAGAGAAGAATTAAAGTTGATATGAGTCAAGAGGTTATTAGCAGAAAACAACAAGGGCGAATAATAAACATTATTAATTGTGACATGAAATGAACATTGACAGCAAGAATCTCCTGTCATGAGTGAGGAGAAAATCAGGAAATTGAGGATGCCAGACCAAGAATCCAGGATATGACAGCTAGTTTTATGCACTGATGGGGGAAAACCAGATCCTGGGATTAATTATCACAAGTAAATTGATCAGCATGGCACAACATAAGGTCATGGGAACTGCACTCTGAGTAGGTGGTAATGAGGAGGAAGAGGATAAAAGCCACATGCTGAAGGTCGTCCTGAGCAGCGTTGAGTACTGATTGATTATACTCTACTTGAACAAATAAAGTATTTGACCAAGTGACCAAAGTGGTTTTCTCCTGCCCCAATTTTCTTTCTTTCTAGAAAATTAGACAATAGGGGGATGTGTTGAAATTTTTTCTCATATTCCCAGCTGTCTAGATTACCAGGGGTCGCTAGGGGATAAATCCCTATAGCGAGGTGAATTAGATATTGGTTGACCCTGATTTTGGGGTACCAATGTATGGGTGATTATAGCTTATTCGCCTGTATTGGGTCCCTCAGGGATCTATAAGGATAAATGCTCAAGTTCTCAGTGGGCAGAGTTGCTGGCGAAGTAGGGGAATCTGATAGTTGATCAATGATTAGCTATCAGGTGTACCAATTGGGATCAGTTGGGTTTCATCACTGACAATTGGAAATTTAAGGATCAAGTTGCAAGGCGAGTGATGCCACCTGCAACTAGCAAATCAATAAGTTAGTTTGCGACCTAACTTAATGGGTAACAAGTCTCATTACCTAAGCAGGTCACTTGCCAAATATAGTTGGTTTACTAGAGTTTAGAAAAAATGTGAAGGACACCTTTTCCAACTCTTTCCCATTTTAGGTATTGAGGATGTCCAATGATCAAATCCTAGCCAGGATGAGGAAGACCATCGCTGATGGGATGAGGATGAGTAATTCAATGGCAACAGCTGCTGTTTCATTAAAGAGGTGCCAGCTGAGGGAAGGACGCTATCTTCCCACTATAAATTCCCCTAAAAATTTACTTAGTAATATACTAAAATATGAAAACACTAATTACCAGAGTATTATTATAATATACTTTACCAGAATCCATTTTGAGTTCTATTCCCTTTCAAAGAAATTATTGCTGTGTGCTTAAATTTGGAGACTCTTTTAGGAAAAAGAGTAAGGATTTGAGCGTGGATCCAGAGAAGAGAAGCTGAACCAAATCGGTGATTTCTGCTGGACGTGTGTCACCAGAGAGAAGCCGTAAAAAAGGATCTGAGAATGGATCAAGTTAGGCGGTATAAGGGAACGAATCCCTAAGTGAGGACATCCTAAGTACTTTAAGGGGAAATACTATTTAAGCGTTGGACCCAATACTAGTACTTTATTCAACTACAGATAATAGTCTCCACACTATTATCAAATGAATACATCTTGCTATCATACAACATGGAGAATTGCACAACAAACCTGTGCAGTTAAATAAATTAAGAGTTATCAGCTGAGAATATTTATTAAGCACCCCACAAAATTTCAACATAGGGTAAGTCTCATTACAACAAATAATAAAAGATAAATAAATATAAGAAATAAAAAAATAAAACATATAAAAATATTTTAAATATTAAGAGATAATCATTTAGAAATACATATATTAAATAAATGATACTTTTTTGGTCACATTAAGGAGTATCAGGCGGTGATCCCACCTTCCATGGTCATGCAGGGAGAAGTGGGATGAACTACAATGTATTTAGTGATGATATTAGGAAGAAGCGAGGATACTTGGTAATATTAACTCATGTTGAAACTGGATATGTTGTGAAGAGTCATGCGGAAAGAGTGTCAGACAATTATAAGTTTGATTTAGTAACAAGAGTGTTTTGGCTCAAAACAAGGAGGAAATTGTGGACGAAATTGGCCAAAAGACCCTGGCCAATTCATGGTGGAATCCTTTAAATTGAGGCAATAAAATTAGTAGTAATATTTGGCTAATACCACAAAGTCAGATAATCAAATTGCGCTGACTATGAGCTAATTTAGGAGAGCCCATTGGAGGCTCCTCCCCAGGCCACAACTAATTTAGTACAACCTACCCCACGGAGAATGGCCCCTTTTATAGGGTCAGAGGGAGTCCAGCAAGGTAAAATATTTTCCTTCCTTCTGATTGGATTACATATTAAATCCCTTCCTCAAGGGTTCATCTTCCCTGTTGTCAAACCCCCATGAGCCCTCACATTGAAGTGAGGTGAGTATCAACTGATCTGATATGTCCAATTCTAATATTTCCTGATTCAGATTTTACATTCAATCTAAACTTCGAGCCTTAATATCTTATTTGCTAAATATCAACTTATTAAGAGTGTTCTCTTTTCTTACCCCTGCGGATACTAATAAAAACCTTTATATACTAAGCTTTTTAGTAATTAAACTCAAGTATTTATATTACAGCTAGTGGTGAAAAAACCCCTTTATTTATTTCAGCAGTAGAGATTAATTTCCTCCTGCAATATTGTTGAACTCTGGGGCAAATTAGAACCAGCGAACATAAACTCAGCCCAGAGTTCAACAATTGGTGCTCACTACAGGGGTAGTACACCAAGAACAATTATCAAAAATGGAGGGTGTTGGGTTTAACCCTCGCAACCTCTCTCTGCTTCTGAACCTCAGCTTGTTGCCCTTGAACAACAGCTAGCCAACGCTTCAGCTCAACTTAAAAGGCTCAAACAGCGCCCTTTAAATGTCCCTTGAAAGACAAGTTCACCCCTGGCGAGGATAGCATTACTTCTTTTGTATATGTCAATTAGTAGCCATGGAAGGGTTTATGAACCACCAGAATTCAAGCACATCCTTCAACGATATAATTTGCCTGGCAAAGAAAATGATGGTCCCTCATATGAACACTCTGAACACCTGGGCCAAGAGCAAAGAAGCTCTTATAGCTGAATTTGTCTTAATCCAAGGTTTGAAGAGGAAAAAGCAAGCCTTTATATGCCTCAACATGAAAAGGGGAGAATTGCTCACCACCTTTGTTAATTGATTTTATGGTGAAGCTCAACCTATGGTACTTGCTAAAATGTTACCTCTCAAGGATGCCCTAGCTGCCATTCTAACTGGTTTAACTTCTTACCCTTCCATTGCACGGCATCTTATCTCCATTAAACGCCACATCTATACTATCCATGATATCAAGGAGGCGCTGCTAGAGGTTGCAGATATATATAACTATGAGGCTACTTCAGGAGTTGTTTTTTTAGTACTAGATGGTCCCAACCCAAGGGGGGATTCATCGATGTACTTCAGGAGTTGTTTCAAATCCTAAAATCTTCACCATTAGGGCTTCCTCAGCCATATCTCCGCAAAAGGAATCCCAGATGATCCCTATGGCCCCACCTGTGTTGGTTACTACCCTGAAACCAGACCTGCTATGCGGCTCAAACCTGATCTTCCTTCACCCAGCCAGCCTGAGGTTCTCAGGCTAAAAAGTCAGAGTGCATCATCGTCAATGGGGCAGCGCTCCCTGCCCCCACCTTGCCACCAAGATCATCTTGTTCCATCCAATAAACCTCTGCAAGTTGTTCTAAAGCCTTTATCTAAGCCTAAACCCCTTTCTTCGGTGACATTCACCCTACCAACAGTGGGTTTTAAGACCAGGTTCTAAAGCTAACCTATTGTTTCCCCAAGGCTCACAGCCTCTGATTAAACCAGAGCTGGCGTAGTTAAAGCATCCCACTCCACGATGCTATCTCCTCTGGCCAACTCAAATCCAAAGCCTGTAGCCATGAGGAATCCCAAACCCCACCTTCCAATGATAGTCGCTCCCAACAACCATGAGCTCAAGAACAAAGCTGCGCAAGCTAAGCCGCCTTCTTCTCCAATGATCTTCTCTGCGGATGGCCCCCCAACTGCCAAAATTATGGCCTCCACCTCCAATAGCCCTTCTAACATTAGCCCAATGTGTGTGGACAACCCTCAGATGATGAATCTTAAGGGGGTTATGAGACCTTTGGTTATTATATTCTAGGGCCCTTAGTTGAAGTAGTTATACCGGATCAGCTGAACCCTGAAGGAGTAGATAAAGCCCTGATCCCTCAAGGAACCTACCTTAAACAAGTGCTGAGGTGCCCTGAGGCTATTGATCTGCTAGCAATGCTGACTAAGTTATTGCTTTTCTTATTTGACCAATTCATCATGTTCACATCATACAGTCCACTATAAATAAATACCCTGAAACAGCTAGAAAGCTTGCCTCTACTCTCCGTATTAAGGAAGGATTAGCTCTCCCCCTAACTTTGGTGAAACGATAACTAAGGTAGAGGTTGTTTTTCAAAAAGTCCGGGTTCTGGCTACCTTGGACACTGAATCTCTTGCGAACGTTCTTTCTTCCAAGATGATCAAGAAGATTAATCTGGCACCTGATCTCAAGTGCACGCAGGAATTTGGAACGGCAGGTCCCAAAAACACACGTGCTATTGTAGCCTACTCCTCTTTGCCTATTTGGATTGGTAAGCTCATCTTTTCAGCTCCCGCCATTTTCTTGGACAATAACACTTATGACATGCTTATTGGCATGCAGTTTATGATTGAGTATGATGGTATAATCAACATGAAACAGGGTTACCTTTCCCTACTAAGTTATGAAGTCCCCCTACTCTTGACCAATGAAAAGCCTAATAAGAAAAGAATACTCCTGTTTAGTTGAATACCCTTCCTCTGCTTTACTTTTATTATATACGACCTCTGGACGCAACACAAAAACTTTTCCCGAATTGGTGGATGCTTCAGAGGGCATTCTCTTTTATGCTTCAAAGGAAACAGTAACAAAGGCTGGTGAACAGCTGGTGGTCGCTACCAACATTACTCTACAGTTCCTCCAAGCCTGTATGCTGCACATAATAATCATTAATGGAGTAAGTTCTTTAGAACCTCATGTTATTCAGGTATACTAGAACTCGCCTATCAATGACCCATTAATATCCTATTGGGGAACCTTACTAATAAACCCATCATTTTCAAAAACATCAAGTGATAGGGAAAGGTCTGCTAATTCCCCTCAATGAGATTAACAGTGTCCACATTTTTAGTTTGATGTTGGATATGGGTTTACCCACTGACCAGATTATGTGTACTCTGCCTAACGTCCACATTTAGATGACCTAACCCCAGATGAGCTTATGCAATTTCATTATCTATTGAGTACATATAGTTATATTTTCTCCAAGACCAACGTGGATTATGGGCATATGAAGGGGTGGAACCATTACATTGACGTTGGTGATGCCCAACCTATTCGATCTAAACCTTGCCTTAAGTCCAAGGTTGAAGAGCAGCAAATGAGGGTTGAATTCAAGCAGTTATAAGACGCTGAGTTATAAGTACCATCCCAAATCCCTAAGCGTCTCCTCTCTTGCTGATCAAAGAGAAGAATGGTGGTCATTGGGTAGTGATAGAATACCATAAACTAAATACCATCACAAAAAAAGACATCTATCCTATCCCCTGCATAGAAGATGCCCTTACACAACTCTCCAGCTCAAGATTTTTTATTAGCCATGAACTTGGCCAGCGGATATTGGCAAATGGATCTTTCTCCCCAAGATCAGGAGAAATGTGCTCTCATGTTTAGTGAAGGCTTATTTCAGTCTACCCGCCTACCCCAAGGGCTGCGCAATGCTCCAGCATCCTTTCAACGTGCAATGAATCACATTCTGCGGGACCTCAAGCTAAGCTGTGCGATTGTCTATCTTGATGAAATCACTGTCCTTTCTGCAATGTTCACTGACCATCTCGCCCATTTAAATGAAGTCTTTCAACGCCTGCGAGCTTCTAAAATCAAGTTGATACCATCAACATTCACCTTTTAAAAGAAGCTAGATTTCTCAGACATGATATCTCCTAAGAAGAGATCCATCCTTTACATGATAAGGTCGAAGCTATCTCTAAAATGCCTGCCCCTAAGAACCTCTGGGACATTCAGGCATTTCTGGGTATGATGGGGTATCACCATCCGTTCATCCCCAAGTTTACCCATCTCAGTGAGCCTCTCCTTTGACTAATGGCTAAAAACATCCCTTTTCTATTTGGGTACAGAGCAAGCAGTCGCATTTGACATGCTGAAGTAACTGCTGAAACAACGTCCTATCCTATGGCACCCAAATTATAATAAACCTTTTATCTTGTTTACCAACGCCTCAGACTACGCTGTTGGGGCCATCTTAGCCCAACTGGATGAAAAAGGTCTAAATCATCCTGTATCCTATTTCAGTAAGATGCTATCAAAGGGCGTAACGCAACTACAGCGTCACTTAGAAGGAGTTCCTTGCTGTTTTGTTATCTATAAAAATTACCATCCTATCTTGTATGGCACTACTTTCACTGTGGTTACTGACCACGCTTCCCTGAAATGGTTACAGAATATGAAGGACCCTACTGAGCGGTTAGCGCGCTGTGATCTAAAGCTCCAGCATTATGACATGAAAGTTGAACATCTTTTACAAACCCGCCACATGAATGTTGATGGATATAATCGACTGCACATCCTACATTTGGATAAAAGTGAGGCGGATAGGTTAAATGACCTCTTAAGACCCCAATGACTGGGAGGATGAGGATGAACTGGTCCAGAAAATGTTAGCCTGGAACTTCCATAACACCAAAGGGAGAATGGGAAATTTTATAAGCAGGTGAGTGCAAAGTGGTTGTCTTATCTACAGCCTTCAGAACGTGTACCTGTTATAATGGAGGCTCACTCTACCCTAGGTCATGAGGTAGTGAAGAAAACCTATGGTGGATTAAGGGAGCGGTACTGGGAAGGTATTATGGAAAATATTGTTGAATATTTAGATTTCTGCCTCACGTGTAAGAAGCAATCCAGTTTTAAGACTAAATACCAATTATAATCAACTACCCCTCAACAACCATTCCACACCATCAGTCTAGACTTAGTAGGTCCCCTCCCGCAGACTACCAGTGGAAACAATTTAATCCTAGTAGGCGTTGACTACTTTACTAATTGGGTTGAAGCCATCGCTCTCCCTGCCCAAATGGCCAAGGCCACCGCAACGTTCCTACATCAAATATCTTCACTCGCCATGGCTGTTCCAAAGTTTTACTCTATGATAATGATAAGAAATTCACCTCCAGAGTAATCAAGATCCTGGCTACTTCTATGGGAACCTAACCACTCTTCTTGGCACCATATAATCCCTCTACAAATGGAACTGTGGAGAGAGCCAATGGAACCTTGGTTTCTATATTTCATAAAATGGCCTCCCCTGATCCACTTCACTTGGATTAATTCCTAACCAGTGCTCTTATGGCATATTGGATTAGTTATCACTGGATCTTGAAAAGGTCCCCGTTTTGTGTCTTGTATAGGAAAGAATCAGGGATACCCTTTCTTTTAGCTAAAGATGTTATCTCCTCTAATGTTGAGGAACCTGAGAAAGTCATGAGAAGATTGGCTTAATTTATCATTCAGCTTCAATCTGAGGGTATGACGAACTTGGCTAAAATGGTTACAAAAGAGGGATAAGCGGCCAATGAGATTTAGCCTCCACTCCTTCATACAGAGTGCCTGACCTAGTCCTGTACTACCATAAAAGCATCACACCCAGAAACGGCAAGCTTGTATATATTTGGTAGGGTCACTTCAATGTCACTTACAAGAGAGGTGACGAGAATTTTAAATTTTTTGGCTGCCAGTATCACCGTAAACAGAGTACATGGACGTTTTCTGCGCCCTTATTCACCCCCTAACACTCTTGAAGGGGTAATGTCAGACAATAACAAGTCTGATTTTGTATTAAGAGTGTTTCAGTTAAAAATAAGGATGAAAATGAGGTCAAAATCGGCCAAAAGGCCCAAGCTGATTCTCAGTGGAATCCTTTGAACCAGGGCAATAAAATTAGTATAGTACTTGGACCAATATCACGTGTCAGATAGTCCAATTGTGATGACTATGCGGCTAATTCAGAAGATCCCATTGGAGGCTCCTCCCCAGACCACAACCAATTTAATACAATCCTACCTCATGAAACTGGTCCCTTTATTAGGGTCAGAGGGGGTCCAGCAAGGTGAAAATAATTTTCTTACCTTCTGATTGGACTACATATAAAATCACTTCCTCACGGGTTCATCTTCCCAGTTGTCACTTCCCCATAAGCCCTCACATTGAACTGAGGTGAGTATCAACAGATCCAAAAGGTCAAATCTCAGTTCTTCTGATTCAGATTTTAATTAATATAAATTTTTGAGCCTTAATATCTTAAATACTAAATATTGACTTATTAAGAGATTCTCTTCTCTTACCCCTGCAGATAATAATATATACTCTTAAAACCCTAATTTTTTTATTTACTTTAATGTATTTTTATTACAGCTAGTGGTGAAAACCCCTTTAATTCTTTCAGCAATAGAGATTAATTTCTGAAGTAAATGAGGCAGATTACTTTAGGTCAGAATATACCATGCTGAGTTTTTTAGCCTGTGCTGGTTTCAAACCTCTTTTAATCAAAACCTGACCCAGATTGGAGCAAATACTACCCCACTATGCTACCACTCCTCCAATAGAGATAAATTTCCTTCTGCAATATTGTTGAACTCTGGGGCAAAATACATCATCGAGCATAAACCCAGCCAAGAGTCAAGCAAGGAGAGTCAGAAGATCCTCTTTGATTAAAATTAATAGCCCAGGCTGAGAGAGTACAGGTACTAAGGAATCAGTGAAGCTGATTGATAAGATCCTTTAATAACATGGATTCAAATAAGCGCAGTCTGAGGGAATACAATTTTCCAAATAATATAATTAGCAAGATTGAATAAAATAGATCTGGGATAAAATGGGGCTGTAGAAACTGTATTTGTTTTCTGACAGCATGTAGAAAAGGAGATGAGTAACCTCATTGCTGAGAATGGGTATGAGAAGATGCATTAAGTGAGGACAATAACTAGTCCCACTGAAATCAAATCTAACTTTGATGATTAAACTATGACCATGTCCTGAGGCGGCATCCAATACCAAATTTCTATCTTTTGCTAGATAATCTGGTCAAGTGAGGGATGTGTTGGAATTTTCAGATTTCCCACATCTTCCTGATTCATTAGATAATAATGTTAGTATCTGTTTTTATCTACTAGTGTTTGATTTATCATATGAAAACCTTTAGTGGATACTGGACTTATTATATCATATCTTAACTATTGTTGGTAGTAACTCATTAAGGAATGTTGTTAAATTAATTGGGATTTAATCTCATAAATTACTCTTGTTCTGTAAGGGAGGATTTCTAGATATGTTTACATGCAATTTGATTATCAAAATATTAATTGTTAACTTTGTTTCTTGTTTTAATAAATTGGGGCCTATCACCAATCAATTATGAGCTTAGTGTAGAAGTGAGTGTTTACAACGCTCTTGTGACTGCAACTTGTGGGTTAAACTTTTAGGTAACGCTACCTGCTGTAAATGGGTAAAAGGTTCTGTTTCCTAAGCAGGTTGCTAACTTGATAAGGATAAGTCGCTGGGGTTAAATGAGATCGTTAGGGACACGCTAACTCTAAATCCAACCCATGATAGATTATTATATAGTAAGAGGTGGGTACCAACTAGGTGGATGGACGAGCAGATGAATTATGAATTGTTAGTGCAATTTATGGAGGTCTAATTCATTGGCGTTTGCTGATGTTCCAATTGAGGAGAAAACAGAAGAGTTAGGCGCTAGATACCATTATATATTCCCATGATTTTATAATAAAAAGACAGACACTTTCTTTAGACTTTTTTTAGATAATAATAAAACTAGTTAATTGTATCCTAAGAAGAGTTCAAGGAAGATCCTTATCTAATTGTCTGGTGATCTCCGTGGGCTCCTGCGTCAAGCGAGGAAGGAAAAAATCCCTTTATCCAGAAGTTTGACAACTCTAGAGGAAGAGTTGGTGAGATAAGAATAATTTTGTTATCTGGTTGTTTTAAGAACCTTTAAGCGGGTTGAAGGAAGGTTGCCAGTACCTTTCCTAAGGAGAAACATGAGAAAAAAATTTCGTTGTGAGGAACTCATCTGGATACTAATCTTAATACTAGTATCACTCACCACATATTATCAGATTTATCAATCAACAATTTATTGATTGCACACATTAAACCTATGAAGTAAACCTAAAAAATTTACACTCATACTTATAATTATTAGGATCAAAATGATTAAAATTATGTTCATCGTCAGGTTCCATGAGTGAGTTATGACTTAAAAATGTCAAGTATTAAATGCATGAAACTTAAAGTAAGTTTATAATTGATTATGACACTTGTAAATATGGCAAGTCTTGGTCTGTTAATGTGTTGATTTTTGCTTTTAATATTAATATGGTACATGTGGCCAAAAAAGGCTCTCTTATTTTCTTTGATCACTAGGTTGATTGAATTCAAAATAATAAACGGTTTTACTTTCACCTAACTTTTGCCCACTAAACCCAGACTATGTCAGCTAGATTGATGCCTGCTTCCCCGTGTGGGACAGTGGTGTGCTTCCTCCTGACATTTAATGGCCACAGCCATAACGCCCCTGGACTATCTCAGCTACCCCACACAAATAATTTTGGCCACTACGTCACGCCTCATAACTTAGCCCGCCGCCTTGCATGCTCCCAGGCGGTGCTCAGAAACCCCTGGTGCTCCCTTGGAGCAACCTGAGTTTTGGCCTTTGGGTCAAGTATGAAAACCTCTTCCCCTACGTGAGCGTGACCATCAATGAGATGGGCATTGCAGTTTACAAATACGCTGGATTCATTGATTTCCGCCCCTTTAAGGGGTAATTCGATCTTAGCTTCTCATGTGAAGCTCATGCTATGGCGGCAGCACAGCTGCTTTTAGTTTATAAAAATAACTCCCACTTAACCATCCAGACTTACTTGCCAGAACAGGCCAAACTTATGGTCCAGTTCGCCAACTTGCCTTCCCACCTTTCCCCCAGACGCCTCCACCATGAGCTCATGGAGGGCTTGGCTGCCAACAGCGCTGATCCTGTGCTTTAGTTTATGGTGCCAAATGCACTGATCGTATTGCTGGTCCTCATGAATTTGTGATGATCCACCCCTTTTTTTGTGACACCCATATCATAAGCCCCCACTCTGTGATCAGATCTTCCCCTTATCATCCCTTCTGGGAATGCGTCACAAATCAGCCATGCCATTTTCCCTGTGTGCATTGCTCTCAACAATTTAGAGCACAAGTGCCCAGTGATTTCCGCAAAGCTGCCTCCACCACTCCTCCCTCTTGCATAATCCTCATTTCTGGTTATAATGATTTTTTTGCTTGGGGATTGGTCCTCCCTCCCTTACCCTAAACTGCTTTGGGCACTGCTCCCTCCGCTCCACCAAACCAAAGTTTGACCGCCTGACCCATTTGTCAGATTCTGGTGGTTGACATGAAATTAGCACTTTGACAACCATCAGATAGGGCTGATTATCCTCCCAATGCTCAAGCTAAATCAAATAATTTTATCCTTAAAGCCTATTGCAACTACAAGGCTCAGGATGATAATATGAATTTCAATTTAATCTGAATAATCTATTAAAAGCTTAGGCCAAATACACTTGCATATTATGGCCAATTATTGCTGCAATAAAACTTGGCAATTGGTCTCAAATATTGAAGACAATATCAAACCTCATATAAGAAATCATTTGGAATTGACCCAAAGATAACGTCTTAAAGTCCCATGGAGAGATAGACGTTTTAACATAATCAATTTCCCGTCCTAGGGCGATATTTGTATGTTGATCTATATAATTGGCACAATAGCACTTGCACATGGACTGCCTTAATGGGAGTACCTAGTACTATCTTTTTAGCACTAGTGATTCCCAACCCAAATAGGGAGCTGCCACGCATCTTATTTGCAAATGGTCCAAAAAAAGGGATTAATATAAATTAAAAAAAATCTTAATATAGCATCTAGGTTATCAGCCTTAGAAGCCAAATCAGAAGGCGAAGAAGCTTTGGGGAAACTTTTGTCTGGCGCCCACTTTAGCTGGTGGACCATGGCGGACAACATAGAAGTAGGGGCATCAGCGACATGGGGCATGAGGAGGTATAGCTGCAGGTTTTCTTCTTTTATGAGGCCAGTAATATCCATTGCCTCAATGTATTGAGCAAGTTGATACTCAGCGAAAGTGATTAGAGCTGGCACAGAGTACCTAGTACTATCAAGAGAGAGTCCTGCTGACATCCCAATTAGGGGTATGTCATCTACTTCAATTTATGCATAAATTTCACAGAAGATGTATTTTGTCAGCAGTATGACAAAACTCAGATCAAGAGGATCATAGGACAGTTTTGCATGTTTTTATTGTGATTTTTGTCCCGGAAATCCTCCCAATTTTAAGAGTATTTTGCCACTACTTTACCTAGCAATATGTCTCGGTCAGATTAGTATAAGGGCTAAACTGAACTGGTAAAATAATCTGTTAAAATTACATTTTCAAATGTGGCCAGAAGATGTCCTAGAGGTATAAAAACCGGCGCCTGCCTAATGATTAGCTATCAAATAAATATCCTCTAATTAAAGATTTTCTATTTTTTCCCTTTAAAGGATTTTTTACATAGTCCTTTCTTTGAGAGTGCTGAAAAGCTGGAAGTGCCAAACCCTCAGCTTGTAACTTTGCCTGCCTTGGAAGTAGTTCCCAATTACAGAGGAAATAAGCCCAAAATTGGCCAGAAGAGTCTGGGCTATATTAATAAGCCTAGTGAGTTTCTGAAAAGTCAGAATACCATAAGCCATTGGCAAAATTAAGAATATATTGGGCGAACTTCTTACCAATTAAGTATGCAGGATTTTAATTATCAAGTGAGAGTCCTCAGAACTTAACAACACTGGTTCTCACTACAGGGGGCTCTGTTAGTGTGTTGATTGATTGACTTGAGGTTTAGTTAGGATGTGGCAAAAGCCACTGGATCTGTGTTTGGGGGAGGATGCAGCCAGCGGAAATTCATCCCAACGTTCAGTTTTCAACGCCTCTAGGAGATGAGGGGAAGAGTCAAGAACCTTTCCAACCATTGCGTTGATGTTTTGGCCCGCTGAAAATGTGGAGTTGCACTTGAGGAGTATCATCTGGTTAAGTCAGGGGTTATACTTGATTTTTAAACAGGTGAAATTCCTCACATATTAATGAAATTAGTATAATAATTAATTGAGGTTGATTGTCAATTATTTTCTAATTTTAATTATTTATTTAATGATAATACCCCAATTTGTGCTCCCCATTCAGTTGGGTTGAGCTGTCTTGATCCACAGGATCAAGAAAGTATCAGGGTCATCCCCAATAAAAAATTGGTTGGTCTTGACACCGGTGACTGAGGCTTAGGATGTCAAGATAGTTAATATTATCAATTAGGACACTGAATTGCTTAAATTCTAAGTCAAAACTTTTGAGAAATAATCTTGATAGAGATTTCAGTCAATTTTGATAATATTGACTTATGCTGAAAATGTTAAACTAATTAATTCTAATCATTTAAGTTCAGTGTAATCTTATCTTGACACTAACTCTATGTGAATATGATTGTTAGTTTTCCAGCGGAAAGCCAAAAGTACCAACAACTTATGCTGAAGTTGTTGAAACATTTAATATTAATTAAATAAAGTCAAATCACATTTAAACTTTGTGAGAGTATTGAGAACAATCCTCAACAACATAACAGTTTAATTTGAAGCTGGTGACTTATGCTGAGGATGTCAATATATTAACTAAGATTATGATGGATCAATGATTGATGTAAACATGGACATTTGAGGATGACGAGTATCACCAATGAGAGTGCTGACTAATACTAAGCAGGGAGAATTGCCAGTGAGTGCTGACGATGCTGGTAATAAATGCCAATGATGTGGACAGGCAATAAATGCCCATAAATAGTTTAATCTCCCTTTTAATAAAAATATCTTCTAATTTTCAAATATTCAGACCTTAAAATCTAATATTTTTTCTCACATTTATTGAGCTTTTAGTTAACAATAGTTATCTTAGCTTGTAGAGGTGGGATTCAAGATCCCCAGTTGTTAGGTGCTGGGTTAAAACACCTGGAGTGGTCAGCGAAACCAACTCCCAACATTGAACTAGATGGAAACCCTGCGGGAACTTAGGCAACTAGCAGCAACAATGAAGGACTGGAAGAATTGAAGGGGAGTGTAACAGTCAGGTCAAACCAATTGGTACATTTTGACTCAAGATTCAGATTTCCAAGACTTCGAGTTAAAATACTTTTTAAGTTTTTTTTGCAGTTTATGCAGGGTTCAGCGCTGGGCTGTGCCCCTCGCGCACTATTCTTAGGCCCCTAAGAGCCTAAGAATGGTGTGGGAGGGGCTCCCCGGAAGCGCGACCTTAAAAGTTCAAGCCCATGCAATTCTGAACATAGTTCAGAATTTTTCCTCATTTCCCACCCTTGCATGGGATTCTCTGGTGGCCTCAGGGCCGCCCTTGCCTTATCTTACCTGATATCCCACGGCGAACTAAATTTTGTATCCTTAACAAAAAATTGGGATTTGGCGTCAAACCTGATCCACCAAAATAATCTGGTTTTTAAAGACTTGTTCGCGGTGCCCTTTGTTATTGGGATTAAATTCATCCGCATGTTTATTTTTGTTAATAAATAAAACAAGGCTAATTATGGGGTCAGATCCTCACTTATTTGTGTCATCTTTTTTCGCTTTTAAATTTCTCTAAATCTGAGATTGAATTGGTGAGTATGATGAATCAAGGCGCTTACCTTGAGGGAACCTCATATCAGACAATCATTTGGCGCCCATCGCCAATCCTAAGGCAAGATGGCAGTCAAAAACTGGGATGTTATTGATCGTTACAGGAAGGAACTCTGAGGTAGTCAATAGAGGCCCTGTTTAACAATCGTTGGACATTTTCCAAAGAGGACCTCTGAGCCATAATGAGTGGTCATGCCTCAGAAGGGGAAGTTGTTGGTCTGCTAGGTTGGTGGGTTGCCCTACAAATTTGTAGGGAAAGGTTGCCAATGATTTGAGAAAAATCAAGGGCCAGAAGTCTTCATACTTTTTGGCCTGGCACACTAATGGAATCACCTATTATTAAGAATAAAAAATACCCTACACCATTCCTGAGCAGATTACAGCTCATGTACTGGAAAATTAATTTGATCCATAGTGAATGACCAAACGGCATCTGCCAACCAACCAACTCTTGTCGCTGGCCCAGTGCTGTCAATAGAGAATTCTTTATACACCCTCAATTATATATTATAATGCTGAACGATACTATAGAATTAAACCCAGATTCTCTTAGTTGGAATCCTTCTCACAACTCCCAGATTTGACTACCCGCTACTGTTTTCATCCTCACAACAGTTTCCCAATTTATAAAACAATTCATCAAAAGGCTGTCAAAGCAGCTGGTGCCTCCACCAAATCCTTCCTCCACCAAGTCCTCTATATGACGATCAAGCCACTTTGCTAGGGCTTCCATATTCCTAACGACCCAGTAGATTTACCCAAGGACTCCAAATTCAATACTAAAGGACTAGCTTATATAGCTTGATGTATGTGCGTCGAGGCAGCAAGATCTTTACTCTATGACCCTGACTACCTCCAAACCTACCAACTCAATAAATCCTTCACTTGTGTGCCTGACCTTATTACCTTTTCCAGAAAACTTCAATTCGCCCTATATGTTGAGGCTATGCATAACACTGGCCTCATTGATGAGGAGAATCATAACTCTTTCTCCTTCTGCCCCACACCACTAACGCTCTAACCCTCTTTTTTGTCTTCCTTTGACTGCCACCTGTAGCTGGCGCTGTACTAAGGTCCCCCTGACCCCTCTTATCCTTCTTGAATGGATGCTTAAGCTAAAGCTGTGACACCATTCTGGAAATTCTTTATTTTATCTAATAGCCTTTTGTCTAGCACAACGCAAATAAAGATGCGTAGAGGATCCCCCCTCTTGGGTTGGTTACCACTAGTACTAAAAAAGGTACTTGTGGCCATTCTGTACTTAATCATTCTCTTGGCTCCTTAAAAATATTTCTAATGCATAAGAGACCAGCAACGGCTTTATAAATTCTTATCATAGAAGTCTTAAGTCGTTTCTTTCAAGATAATATTTAAAAGGTACTAAAATGAGTGTTATTAACCCTCATTTTTGAAGGAACGCGTGCACTAAACCTAGAAGCAACAAAATCAGCCATACTAAATATACTCATTATAACTATACAGCTTGGGAGACAATTTGAAGGTATCATAGATCCTTTTAATTGTTATTTGGCACTTAATAATTATTTGGTTGATCGTTTATTCTTAAA
The DNA here is from genome assembly GCA_022478985.1 of Massospora cicadina. Lineage (NCBI taxonomy): Eukaryota > Fungi > Entomophthoromycota > Entomophthoromycetes > Entomophthorales > Entomophthoraceae > Massospora > Massospora cicadina. The sequence goes on from JAKSZP010008344.1 coordinate 69,901, forward strand.
AATAGCAAAGAAAGTTTTTTTTATTATTAAGGCTAAATGATTTAATTTTTCTTTCTCGTTGCAATCATTAATTGCAACTGATTTGATTCAAGATTAGGAAAGTTTTATAATCTCTTCAAGGAGATTAGTGTATAACCAATGCCTAGTAGTAGTTGGGCTAGCAAAGTAAAGGGCACAGGATCGGTCTTTGTGCCATCCAAAATTAGGAAATTTCCCGGTGACACTGGTATCCAGGACAAAACTAAAAAAGTGGCGGTGAGTATCTTGCCAGAGATTTTAGCTTGGCAAAAAAATGTAACCAATACTTCAAAACTCCACATTCCCAGCCCCTGTCATCAGTGGAGCATGGTCTTTAAATTTTTATTAGATATTAATTTGTGGCACTGTGGGATAAATTTTGTAGTGATGTACACAATTACTTCCCATTTTTTGTGTACATAGAATTTTATTATATTACCTGGGGACGGCTTGACTTCAGGTTTATAAACAAACAATAAGTGGACGAAGCTGCAAGATGAGTGTGGTGGTAGATCTCCCAGATGGTCAACAAGTGGTCAAAATAAAGCGCACTCATTGGACCAAATCTAACAATATTTTTGTTACATTCAACTTTCTTCCCACTACAGTGCAACGTAAAGTGCTTAAGAAATACCTCTCAAATGGATTGAAAAGCTACGAGGAATTACACTCTTTTTAAATGCAGCGCTTCATGCTTATGCTGGAGCTTAGCATGGGCAAAGCAATTGCAGTGATCACCCATCTGCAGTCATAGTAAAAGACTTGAACCTAATTCCACACATCACAGTGCTCAATATAGAGGGCAAGAAATGTTATGGTTGAATGACGTGATAGTGGGCACCAACCCTAAGGATAAGGCTGGGCGGCAGGAGGCCTAGAAGGTGAAGCTTCAGGCCCTCCCTGACCTCAAGCACACATTAGACAAACGCTGTGTACAAGCCAAATATGCGCAGGTTGGTACTAGTGAGGTGCATAACGCCCAGACCCTTGCGTCAGCCCAGGAGTTAAAAAGGATGGTTTATTCTGTTTATGAGAAAGGTTTGATTTGATTGATTGAGGAATGGGGGTTTATAACCCGTTCCATTTTACAAAATTACGCGTTTGGGTAGGGTACAACTTTAAACAATTACTCAAGTGAAGTCTGTTTCAGTGTATTCTACTAATTCAGATGGGAGTGTTTGCCTATTGGTGAATTGGTGCTTGGGGCCACTTTGGCAGACCCCAAATTACCCTGATGTTGTTTATTTTGGATTTTCATGACCAACATTCCTTGTTGGTCGACTATATCAATAAACTTTCCCATTTTTCCCATTTTATTCTGTTATCTCAGATGATACTGTGTGTGGACCTCTTCAAGGAGGTCTCGCGCTACGTTCAACATACCACTTTACATGCAATTAAGTTAGCCCCTAGTGCACCGTTGGTTTGCTCAGGTTCCCTCCAAACTGGGACGCTTACACTTTCTCCCCTTGTGCACCGTGTCACTTTTGTTTTTTTATTTTCTATAATGATCGCACTCCTCTACTTAAGTTATTATTGCTCCAGCACCTTCTGCTGGGCTCCAGTACCTTTTGTACTAATGGCTAGTTTACTGGCGTTGGCCCTGTGCACCAAGCACTACCACTCTGAGAACAGGAGAGTTATAGACACTCTCCTTACATTAATTGACCAACCTCTTAATTTTATGTTCTGGAACTTTTTCCGTGTGGGACTTTTCCAAAGTGCAAACAGTGGGCGCCAGCTGTGAGCTTTGTCTGTGGTCAGCCGCACCACTTTTTCCTCTTTTTTCTGAAGTTTGAAGCATCTCGGCATTATTTTGGCTGCCTCCAACTGGAAATTACCCACTCTTCATGCTCATACCTGGTGATACAAACGCTTCTGGGTCCAAAAGTCATGATCCCCAACTTTCCGCCAAAATTCACAAAACTAACATAAATAAATGGGGTTTAAGTTTAGCAGCACATTCTAACAATGCTAGCAGATTGGTGCATATGGGCTTGGGGGTGTTGGCCTTGTATAACGTCGGTCATTCCGTTTCTGTTATGGTAATAGGGTCATTCACATCTAAAAACGCGTTTTATAACAAAAACCTAAATACCTCCAAACCATATTTGCTCTCTCATGGATCAGAAATAGAACCTACTCCTGTGTATTAAATCACCCCAGAAAAACCCCGTTTGACCTCTTCCATGATTTACAGCACTCAGGAAGTTGAAAAGGAGCTGAGCTTACAATACAACAATCTTAATGCCTCTGCTGAAGATATGGCGGGATATGTGGCCTCAGTTGTAAGAGTGGCCAAATATCCCTCTCCATTCTTTGATTCAAACACATACTAGGGTTACATGTTGATGCCTGATGAAGAGTTTGGTGGTGATTTACTGGCTTTTTTTGCTTTAAATAAAGACCATTTGGGGTATTTTCTACTGACTGCTACCCTTTCCTTCCCTTTAGGAAATTTCAGCACTACTATTCTGGTGGACACTGGTGCCTCTAGTATCTTTATGGACCAAAGAATAGCCATTTACCTTGATCTGTTTTACTTTCCAGGTGGTATGGTTACAGGAGGGGCGTCCCAAGGTATTTCCACTCTGAAGATTATGGGAGAAGTGGACTATTGTAAGTCCTGGGGAATGTCCCCTGGCTGTTGATCAGGCCATTTTCCTGTTCCCAAGCAAGAAGACACCGAAGAGGATGGCGGTACCTCTCATTACTCAGGGTGATCTCGCTCACATAGTAGATGAGCGGTGTGTAACAGCTCTTCCGCTTTGGATCCCACCCCAGCACCCACACTCACCTTGGCAGAACTGCTACAGGAAATTAGTGAAATCTGCGACAAGATTGTCAAATTGAAATCAGTTGGTTCTAGAATGAGTGACAATCTAACCAATGCTCAGATCTCAAATGGCCCGAAAGGCATGAAGACTGAGGTATTGGCCATAATGGCCAATGGTCCCAATTCAATTAAAATGTCAATTGAACAAAGTTACCTCCCTACCAATATCATTGGGGATTATCCTCGATGGCCAGGCTATAGCATCGGATACCATCAATGAGGGTTCAAAGTCCCCTGTTGACAATTTGGGCATTGTGGCCAAAGTGATGCCACTGATCAAATAAACAGACCAGCGACTGAGCGCAGGCGGGTTGGGTGTCCCAAACCCATTCCCAACCAAATGGACCCACCCCTATGTGGGGTGACCTTGGGGGATTCCCATCGTTTATCAGGCCAAAAGCTGTCATGCCAACCATTGGAAATGTAGCTGAGCCTCAGTTCAGACATTTGAGGTCAAACTGACAACAACTCATCCCATCGCCAAATTTTTTGATGTCAATTACCAAAGAAAAAACCCGCCCATTCCCAAATAATTAGCTGGTTAGGTCGAAATTGGGGGTCCTAATCCCAGCTTATCATTACCCCAATTAATCACTATTTGATCAGTTGCATAGCACTGAGAAAATTGTTGGTCAATTTTTTTCCTTTTCCTTCAATAAAATTTTTTCCAAAAAACCAAAACAATTTTTCTATTGTGTTACTCCTTCTGACCGCATCCCTAATGGCGTTTCACTGATGGCCCATCAGTCCATATACCATATGGGCTCTATCAGTATTATGGCCACTATGGCCCCCTCCATCATCTTTTGGATTCAGCAAGTCTGATATTTTTGGCTATTCAACCCCATTATCATGAACTTCCAAAAACAATACATGGGAATCTTGTGGCCTTATGTCCACCAATTGTAAGAGAGAATTCTCCTCCTTGCCTTCCCAGTTGTAATGACCCCATCTGATGATGAACATATTGAAACTATCTCTGTGGTCCCACCCCCTGCAGCAAGGCTCCCTGGGTCGGGAGTGGGATCGTTGTGGTTCGTTGTCAGGATCATACTCATTGCTGTGTTACACCAATAATTTGTCATTTCCCAATGCCTAGCTCTATATCAATTTA
>JAKSZP010008345.1:0-73720 GCA_022478985.1 Massospora cicadina
AATCTACTCCAGCGTTGGAACCTTTATCAATCCCCACGAGTTTACCCTGCCACCTTTGAGGGCTATAACTCATTTGTATAGTTGGCCCAAGGAGACCCCAATAAGGCACAGTACTTGCGCCTGTTTCAAGAGTGAGCATCAAGGCTAGAATCTCTTTAACAATTGAAAATGGCCCTCCTCCGCAAGTCCCTAGATAATACCTGTGCTGCCCTTGGCATATAGAATAACTCTCCTCCTCCTTATCTGGGACGTGCTCCATCCTAGCGCCCCTGTTGTCCAACAGCCTCTGTGTTGCCAAGAGTAACTGTACTGATGAATTATAGATCTTAGAACTTGACAACCCTATCACTGTGGGGCACCATCAGGTTTCAGTTCCCGTGGTGAATATCTAGAGGAGACCCAGCTGTTATGAACACCTCTAACCTGAGCATAGAATAATCCATTCTGTACTTTCCCAGTACCACTTGGAACAGGAAGTGAACTCACTTGAAAGTGATACTGAAACCTTTGTCATAGGTGGGAGTCTCCTCACTACTGTCCTGCACCGCCACACTCCATGGAGTACCCTCGCTTTTGTCCTCAAAAGTAGAGGGGGATTAATAAGTCCAACCAATTTGATTCAAAGCAGTCACTTCACTCTATCCATGGACCTTCAGCTGCCATTTTAGAACTTATGCCTCCTGTGCAACCTGCTGTCCCAAATATCCCATCTGAACTTCTCTTTCTTATCACGCCAAAGTCACCTCTCGTGGTGGACCCTATCCAGAAATGGGTATATTGTTATGAAAAGATAAATTTAAGAGGAGATCTCTTTGGCTACCCCCACCAAATGCTTGGACATCCTGACTGGTGCTAACTGGTGTAGCTTTGTGCGATAAGGATCTCTCTCCAGCTAAACATTGAGCGTTAAGCTACCCTTCTACATTCAAGTCCCTTGGGCAACTCATTGGCAATGTGAATTCATAAGCTGTTGAGCCCTCAGGGGATACTCTCACTTATAAACCGTCCTCTATGCTTTGAGAAATACTGTCCTCCATTTGCTTTGTAGAAAATAAATTCTCTCTGCCTACTTCTTGTTCATGGCTACATTTTTCTCTAAAGGATGAACTTCCAAGAGCTCACTTTGATGGACATTGGAGCTTCTGAAATCTTCATTTGTCAAGAGCTGGCGGCAGCTTTGTACCTACTCCTGGGTGTTAGTCAGTTTGTGAAGGGTAGTTCATCTCAAACCATTCTGAGCTATACTATATTAATACCTGTTCCCTTAGTTGCAGGCGATGGGTAATTTGTGGCAAGCTTATCTTCAATTAAAATCCTCCCATACCCCGTCATTCTGGAGGTTGGCTGGTGGCTCCAGTTTGACATCTTCACCAACCCGTGGACTCTACCATGCATGTGAAGTTCTTGGTGGAGTCAAGGATACCATCCCTTGCTTGGATGAGAGCTCAATGGCGCTCCCTAGGAGGTAAGGCCTTCTCAAGGTGGTCCTAGACTCTTTAACTGAAAGACACCCCAATATTGGCACTTATCCTGCCTAAATATATATGCAAATATATTGACCTGTTTGATAAACCAAGACAGCATGCTCCCTGAGCACACCAAGTTTGACTTGAGTTTAAGTTGATTGTAGACCTTGTCGAGATATACTCTCCAATATATCTTTTGTCCCTGAGGGAGAAGGCTGACTTAGACGTTTGGGTTGATGACATGCTCTCTAAGTGTCAAGTTTTTCAAGAATCCTCGCTGGTGTGCTCACCCCTCCTGTTGTAGAAAGTCTGATGGATCGCTCTATCCTTGCATTAATTATGTCAATATGAACAACGTGACAGTTCCTGACACCCATCCGCTTCCTTTATAACAACAGATTGACGGCTGTGTGGAGAAGGCAAGGGGTTCAGCAAGCTGGACTGCCCTAACGTTTTCAACTAGATCTGCATTCAAGAATGTCAGGAGTGGTGACCACTTTTTGTACTAGAAATGGCAATTACTTTTTCGGGTTCATGTAGTTTGGTTTTCAGAATGCCCTCCTATTTCCAGAGGTTCATTGATGTTTACTTATTAACCTTATAGGTACCTGCGCAATTGCATACATGGACGACATATTGGTCTTCTACCTAATGAAGAATTCCACGCCCGCTACCTTTTATCTGTCATGGAGAGACTGTCACAAGCGAACCTTACAACTAAGGCGTGAAAATGGAAGTTTTTCCAGTTTACAGGTTGAGTTCTTAAGAAACATTATCTTCTCCAATGGTCACATAATCACCCCAGATAAGGAAGCATCCATCTGCTATTAAGCTGCACACTCACCCCTAACAGAGTTGCAAAGCTTCCTTGGGATGTTTAACTTTCTCAAGAACTTTATTCCACAGCTCTTAGAAGTCGTTGCCCTTCTCTACACCGTTTCAGAGAATAAGATTTTAATCTGGACCACAGAATTCAATGCTGTGTTCCACACTATTAAGTCAATACTCTTGTTCAGTCTGGTGTTAGAACATGCTAATTGTCAGGATTTTCCCTTTATTAAGGGAAGCCCCAACTAGGGGTTACAACTCACCTATGGGCGGATGCCAGATTGGGCTCCTCATTAACTTGGGTTGAGCCTAATTTAAAGTATTGGAGATCAGCCCCAATAACTGAATTATATCTAAATTTAATTCAATATCAGCGACTATTACTAAGGATGTCAAAACTCAATTGGGTCATGGCAAAATCCCTAATGGTGCTCACATCCAATCAAGTTACCCTTTTGGGAGCACTGAGGACTTATGCTGAGGATGCTCCCACTCTCCTTGTAATATCATTTATATTATTTGAATCAGAATCTCATGCTGACTCATTAACTATTTTATTTCCTTCCATTCCCGATCCATCAAGGTTTTACTAATATCTTGGGGATCACAATAAAGCACCGTTTCTCACCCATCACTTTTCCATTTTTAGATTTACTTTGGGCTTAAATGGGCTATTAACTCATTGGGGGCTTTGAGGCCCTGATTAATAGGTGTGGGTTGGAGTTCCTCCCCCAAAGTCCTGACAGTGGTGCTCACTATAGGGGCACCCAAGTTCTCAGAAAGAGCTAAGATCAGAAGGAGGAGGGGCGGTCCCTGGCCTCTGACCTAAGAGGGAAATCCAGGATCTGGGCTAATCCCCCTGATGCCAGCTCTTATGCTGGTGCCGGCCCCAGCACCAATGCTGGGACCTCCTCCCAATGCCAGCCCCCGCAAAAATGCTGGCCCCAGTGCTGATGCAGGGTGTCAACCCCAATGCCAGGACATCCTCCTGATGCCAGCCCCTGCGCCAATGCCAGCCTCAGCGCTGATGCAGGGTGCTAACCCCAAACCTGGGACCTCCTCCCAATGCCAGCCCCACACCAATGCTGGCCCCAGCGCCAATGTTGGGTGTCAAGCCTGATGCCATAACCTCCTCATGATGTCAAACCTGCTCCAATGCTGGGTGTCAATCACTATTCTGGCTCTACGCCAATGGCCCCTCCTCAGCTCTGACCCCTAGTTGAGGCTTGAGGGGCTCCGTAAGGGTTCTACATTTATTGGGGGAAGCCCCAACTAAGGTTACGACCCACCTATGGGCAGATGCCAGATTGGCTCCCCATTAACTTGGGTTGGTCCTGATCCAAAGTATCAGGGATCAGCCTTATAATTAAATTATACCAAAATTAATTCAACACCACTGACTAATGCTAAGTATGTCAAAACTCAATCAGGTCGCGGCAAAATCCCTTTTGGTGCTCACACCCAATCAAGTTACCTTTTTGGGACCACTGGGGACTTATGCCGAGGATGTCCCACTCCCTTGTAATATCATTTATATTTGAATTTGGAAATCCCAACCTGGCTCTTTCACTATTATGATTCCTTCTATTCCTGATCCATTACGTTTCCATAGATACCTTGGGGATCATTTCAATAAAGCACCGTTTCTTACCTATCTCTTTTCCATTTTTAGCTTTACTTTGGGCCTTAATGGCCTATTAACTCGCTGGGGCTTTGGGGCCCAGATTAATAGGGGCCAGGTTGAAGTTCCTCCCCTGAAGTCCCAACATAGACCTCAGCTGCCCTTTTTATTGTCACCACTGACGCTTCAAACTTTGCAGTGGGAGTTGCTCTGTTGCATGAGGGGGAGGAACGGGCAGAAAGCCTGTTGCTTATTTTAAAACATGAAAACAGTTAAAATCTGGGCCGCTGGATGGTTACTCGCTTCTGCCCCTAGATTTTAACTGCACAGATTCTTAGATACTTGCGATGATTTGATTGAAATTGATTTCTGAGGCAATAATAGTATGAAGACCATTATTAAAGTTGAATGCCCAAAAGCCACGTTAAGTGAATTGCCCAACGCTAGGCAGGGTGCTTCTTCCTCTTGTAGATATTTTGGTACTGGTGGGGAGCACTTACCATATTCTCTTCTTGCATAGCCAAGCGGAGAGTTGATATAACCAACCTAAAGATATCTGATCCTTGCACTCTTATCTTAAAAGTAATTTTAAACAACAAATGTATAATAACTTAGTTAATATCAAGTTTAAACTACTTTTACTATGGAATATTTGGGGGTTTAATAGTTAAAATATTGACATACAACTTTTCAGCTGTCCGCTGGGAATTAAATGCGCTCAGGTGCTGTTTTGATCCTTAAGTGTTAGGCACTGAAGCTCGTCAGGTATCATTGACTTGAGTTTCTTAAGCAGCACAATCCTCAGCTGTTTGGCGACCAAACAATTGGTCTTAGGAACTTGAAACCAGTTGTTTTGGCTGATGACAATACTACTCTCTAACTCCATCTCTAGAACGCTTTAGTATTTTTTGACAACTTCTCATTTATTCTGCTCTAATGATTCTCTATAATACAATTAATGGTTATTGTTCCCATATCAAAATATTACTTAATTTTTTCAGCGATGATTGCCAACTATAATCTCATCAGTTGGCGACAACTGCTGAGATACTAACTGATTTACTGCAAAAAAAACTGTCAGGCGTTATTCCATCATTGAATTTGTACTTAATATTATTGGAAATAATCCCCAACAATAGTCTCACAAGTTGACAATTATTGCTGAGACTATATAATTTTAACTAGTTGTTTAGATTTATTAATCAGTCAATAGATTGGATAAGGTTGGCAACTAAAATTCCAGCATATCCCCCCTCTTGATCAGATTATCCAGTGGAAGATAGAACCCTTGGGGATGGAAGCCGCCTCAGCTTCTGCTCATATTCAGTTTATAATTTCTCTATGTCCTCAGTGAAGTGCATCTCTGTCTGCACTCAACTACCATATGCTCTGCTCAGTTTTGATGACTTTGTGTCCTTGGTTGCTACCTGCTGCTGCCTCTACTTGAGTACAGTTCCCGCAACATCATGCTGCACCAATCCCATCTTACAACCTTGCTAAAAGAGCAACTAGTTTACCTGTGCAAACCCCATGATGGGTCCCAATGGCCTCATGCCATTCAACCTGTACCAACCACAGGACCGATTTCTGTGACTCCATAGTCAACCTGTACTAACCCCAGGACGGGTTTCTAATGACACTTTGCCACCTGTACCAACCCAAAGACGGGTTTCAACATCATGTTTATGAGGACTGTTCTGGTGGATCTAGTTTAAGCCTGTTCTGATCCTGACAACGCTTGGGATTCATGCTCATTATTGCCTTTCCCTTCCTTTAAGCTCAGTAGTTAGGAATATCACTAGATGCATCACCACATGAATAATAAAAATCGATTTTACATATTTTAGTTTTTAAATTTTTTATGCATTTTTTATCTTTTATCTTTTTTCACATTTATTTTTTCCTTAAGTCCAATACTAAAGTATATTGTGTGGACTTTATTGACTATTTGACCATCTTTGATATTATTAGTCATATAGATTTATTCACCAACTTAGTGATAATTTTATATTTGATCCAAACCATAGGCGTCCAACTCATTTTTTCCTTTTTTTACATTTTTCTCCATCATCATCTGTTGACTCAAACATTCAGATTAACTCTGCAAATAGAAATGTATACGATCCCCTGGCACACAGATTAACTTGATACATTTCTTTATCTAAATTCGTTAGAATCTGATCATATTTCTCAGTACTATTTGGCAACTCGACCATTTAGAGTAATTCTGCTGATAGATATGTGATTGATCCAAAGCTTATACCAATTATTTTGGTAACGTTTTTCTTTGTCAAATTCGTCTATAATGAGCATATATTGACATTCCTTGACTTTCTCATTAACTGACTAATTTAAGATTGAGCAACTTCATCCACTATTCTATGGATTGATTGCCTTTCATTTATGATCTCATCTAATGACTTGAGGATTCTCATGGTGGACCCAGTTGCAACCCAAGATGGTCCTTCCAAAGAATTTATTCCAAGTAGATATATGGCGAAACAGGTTCTCTTGCAGTGCTAGATAGTTCTGCATCTAGACTGCAAGGCCTTTTCCTGTTTTTTTTGGCAGTTCCATCCTCCTCTTGAAAAATCACAACATTCACATTTTGTCATAATTTCTTCTCCCAATTTTAGATGGCAAATTGTCCCATCGCTCTTTATTTCCAATAATGGCTATTTGATTTATCCTTCCACTTGGTTCCATTGGAGTTTCCCCCATTATGACTTGATTCTGCTGATTAATAATTTTTGCAATGCTCAATGGACTTTCATATTCTAATTCCACCATAGTTAGATCGTTCTCAAATGGAAAATCATCATAAAATTGATTGAGCGCATCAAAAGTTACTCCCAACATCTTCAGAGGGTCCACCATCTATGAGGTCGTTATTTCAATTACTAGTGCTGCTGCCATAATCTGATGAAATTTATGCTAGTACTGAAGCACCACCTTCATGGCTATGCATGCATCAAAGTCAGAAAGCAATTTTTCCCCTGCCAAGATCTGGGATTCTTGGTAAAACCAATCGTAAAAGTATCCAGGGTCTCATTCTTGCAAAATTGTATACCCATAAATTCTTGTTTACGATTTGCCATCTAAGTAGGGCTTCCAAACTCAAATATAATCACTGCTCTTGCTTCCATACATAACCAGTTGTCCCCATTGAGGTGAGGTAGCACCAGATTCTGGCAATCAGTGCTAAGACAGTTCATTACAATCCATACCTTCTGATGGTCATCATAACCGAACATAGTCATCTTAAAGAGGCGGAAATTTGCCAGGGCGTTACCCTAAAGAAAAGTGGGAAATCTTGGCGTATTTTGAAAATCCTTGGTTTCTACGCTCATAGCAGATCCTTGCCCAACAACTCAATTAGCCATAGGAGTGGCTTTGGGAGTCATTTATGACACACCAGCAAATGATTTGGGAATATTTGGGGCAGAGGTCTTCCAGATGGTATTTCATGTGCCTTTTCATTGACCTCATATGCCTTGTATTGTGCACAATCACATTTGTGATTTTCAACTTCTCCATATGCTTTGTCCTTTTTTCCATCTCCTTATGAAACTGCCAGATGCGTTCTTGGTCTGCTTCACGTTTAGTTTTTTAAAATATATTTTCTCGATGAGTTCGTCCTCTTTACACTTTAAAGAGGCAACTTTTTCACACAGGTCGTTATTCACAGTTCCAACTTGTTTGAGCATTACTTCCACCTTAATTACATGTTCCTCCAAGGTACTAACATCATCTTGAGACGCTGAGCTAATCACATTTTGATTGAAGTCCTGTAGTTCTGCACAGAGATTCAGAAGCTCATCCTTATAAGATATCATGGTTTAAGTTGGCTTTTGACAACTCAATTACTCCCTGTAGTGAGCATCAATTGTTCAAAACTGAGCCGCTGGATGGTTGCTCGCTTCTGCCCCTAAAGTTAACTGCACAGATTCTTAGATACTTGCGTTGATTTGATAGAAATAATATTCTTGGTCAATAATAGTATGAAGACCATTATTAAAGTTGAATGCCCAAAATCCGCGTTGAGTGAGTTGTCCAACGCTAGACAAGTACTTCTTCCTCTTGAAGATATTTTGGTACTGGTAGGGAACACTTTCCCTATTCTCTTCTCGCATAGCCAAGCGGAGAGTTGATAAAACCAACCTAAGGATATCTGATCCTTGCACTCTTATCTTAAGAGTAATTTTAAACAACCAATGTATAACAACTTAGTTAATATCAATTTCTACTACTTTTAGTGAATATTGGAGGGTTTTATAGTTAAGATTGACACACAACTTTTCAGCTGTCCTCTAGGAGTTATTTGCGTTCCTGTGCTGGTTTGATCCTAAAGTGTTAGGCACTGAATCTCGTTGGGTATCGTTGACTTGTGTTTCTTAGGCAGCATAATCCTCAGCTGTTTCGCAACCAAACAATTGGTTTTAGGACTTAAAACCAGTTGTTTTGTCTGATGACAATATTACTCTCTAACTCCGGCTTTAGAGCGCTTTGGTAGTTTCTGAAGACTCCCCATTTATTCAGATCTGAACGATTCCCTATATTTCAAATATTGTGTATTTCTCCCATAACAAATTATTGCTTAATTTATTAGGGTGATTACTGATAATAATCTCATCAGTTGGTGAACAATGCATTGATATTAAATGATTTACTGCAATAATTTGTCTGCCAGGTATTATTTCCTCAATGATATTATAATTAAAATCATCAGAGATGATCCCTAATGATAATCTCACAAAGTTGGTGATCATTGCAAAAACTATATGATATCAACTAAACATCATACCTATTAATCAGTCAAACTCCTTGCTGTTGTTAAGGCGGTACAGCACTGGCGTTAACATTTTCATATTTTTCAATTGGCCTTTTATTGTCAGCACTTACCACAAGGTTTTGACATAATACCGTGCCCCCCAGAAGCTATCCCTCGCCAGTCCATGTCATTGGAAATCTTATCAGTGTTTGATTTCCAATATGCTTTCATTAAGGGGCACCAAGAACCAGTTACCAGGTGCCCTATCCCAGAACCCTGCGTTTGCCCCTGATCCTGCACTCATTGATGCTCACAATACCTTGGAGTTTATTAGGCCAGAACAGGTGAAGGAAAGTTCTCTGTATAACCAAAATTCTCTGCTTATGATGGAACCTTTGGAAGGGTATACTGACACCCCTGTCCACCTTAGGTTGTCCCGACCCCTATCAGCTGACTATGACAAGATTAAGCAGGCTTGATATAGAAATGGCGAACCCCAGTATAAATGATACCAGTTTCTAGGTTAAGTTCATCCTAAATAAAGGCAAGTAAAGGGTACCACCTGGAACCCTGCAAGAGGAAGTGATCCGCGAAGCTCATGACCCTCCAACTGATGTCCACTCTGACAAGGACAAGTGTCATGGCTTTATGACATAATTAAAGCACGGATTGTGAGGACAAGGCTGGACGTCAGGAGGCCGAAAGGGTCAAATTACCAGGCTTTTCTGACTTAAAAAAATACCCTGGACCAACGCTAGGTACAGGCAAGATAATCCCAGGTTGGTCTTAAGGATGTGCATGATGTTCAGCCCAGCATTACAGCCAGTGCTTTAAGACGCACCAGCTACGTTCTCAACTCTGTCAGTTCATTACAGTTACTTGAGGAACAGGGATTTGACACCCGTTCTGTTTATAAAATTCTAAGTCAGGACGAGCTAATTTGCATTCTATAATCCAAGTTCAGGCAATCCCAAGGTAAAGGACCCTGGTCTATAGTAGCATGCTCCTATTGTTTCGCCTAGGCTTAGCACCACTTCTGCCAATTGACAACTCTCCTCCCAGTGTTTAATTATGTTTCCACAAAACCAACTTTCCCTATTGGTCGTCTGGTTTTGTAAAGCCTTTTTGTTTATCTTTATGTCTATTTTCACTTATTTAATCCTGTTTGCTGACTCCAAGAGGTCCAAATTAGCCAAATGCATGCCGACCCTGCTTGGGCTCTTGTGTGCACCGCCCTTATGGGTGGTGCATTGTTTACCCTTTACTCAGAGGTGGGCTCCATATAGATTGGGTGGGTCTCTCCCCAACCTCTACTGGAACTGGAGCGTTACAGACACACTCCTAACAACAAGACGCTTTAGTTGGTCCTCAATTCCTAAAGTTGGAAGGGTATTGTCACAGATGTGGTGAAATTCACAAAGTCCCGCTTGACGTGTAACAGGTCAAAGCCAAGTAACCTGGTGAGTGCTGGGTTGCATGTCTCCCTCCAAGCCGCTGATGGCCCTTGGAGAATCAGTGTCCATTGATTTTATCGTAGAATTTCCCTTGTCTCAGGGCTATGATGCAGTAATGGTTGTAGTGGACCATTTTACCAAGATGACCTTTTCATCTCCAGCAATAACACTATTGCCTCAGTCAAGACAGCACGCCTTTTATAGACCACATCCTTTGTCTACAAGGCCTGCCCAAGGAGAATATCAGCAATTGTGACCTGCAATTCACCACCCAGTTCTGGGAAGCCCTACGTTTCATCCTAGGCATCTGACCTGTGGCTCCACAGCCTTCCACCATTAGTCATATAGGCAGACGGAGAGGGTAAACCAAGGATTTTAGCAAGCCTTGCGTGATTATCCAACGCTTAACAGAACAATTGGGCCTCAAACTTTCAGCCGTCACAAACATCCTATAATAAACCTACTCATAACTCTATAGGCACATCCCCTTTTTGGAAACTATGGTTACAAAACCAGCTTTAACCTAAGTCCGCGGATTGTGTCCACCGTTGCTGCTGAAAATTAGCGCTCTAATGAGCTTAGAGACATACATAACAGGCAGTAAACACCATCTCACTGACGCTGTGAGGATCTATTAAGAATATGTTGACTGCAAGTGCCATTAAGGCCCTGAGTATAAGCTTGGAGACTTTATCAAGGTTAAAGCTGAGAACCGCCGCTTGAAGCAACCCTACTGCAAGTTAGGCCCCAAACGTATTGAACCCTTTAAGATCTTTTTGAATTAGGCCTGCCAGCTTACCAAGTTGACTTACCCCCTTTGATCAAAGTGTTCACCACCCTACTTGAGTGCCTCATGACCCCCTTTGATGGTCCCATGCCGTTTCACCCTAAGCCTGTCATAGTAGATGTGGAACCCAAATATGAGATTAATGCTGTTCTTGCTTCCTTCCTATCCTTACGCCGTCTACAGTACTTGTTTTTTGGATAGGTTAAGATGAGACTGAGAATAGCTGGGTATCCTATCAAGACATGACCAACGCTCAGAATATAATTTCGCCTGCCACGCTAGTTTCTCAGATGCTGTAGGTCCCGCCACCCAAGCCTCCTTAGCCGCTATGAAGAGTTTACCCTCCACAAGAACTTTGCCTTTGCCTATTTCCCTCATGTGATGTAAAACCCCATCCAAGAGCAGATGGTGATGTCACAGCTAGTGACATATCTCCTGTAATTGACCGCCCCTCCAAAGCCAGGTCCAACAAGCCTTTAGAGCCAAGTTCAAAACCCCTAAAAGTCACTAATGACATCTCTAAGGTCGTTGAGAGAATATTGTTTCTGGCCTTAAAAGCCAGGACTGAGGAGAACGGCTCACACGAGGAAGAAAAACAGGCAAAAATTGACCTCTAAATCTGGATAATCATGCATTACAAATTTAGAAATTCAGCCAAATAATAAAAATTTGATTTCTTTAGAAAAGCGTAAATTTAACAGCTTGCTCAGTTTTTGATAATTAATATAAAGCCTTCACGAGCTTTCTCTTTTTATTTTTACTCTATCTAAGAAAGGCTTTGCTTTTTCAGAAAAAACAGTTAAATATAATAAAGCTTAGGGATTATGTGTGCAGGTTTTTTCATAGTTTCTGTTTATTTTCACATAAATACCTCTTTTGGAATCATCGTGAGTCTAAAGTCCTAATCCCACTTTGGTTTAACTGCCAATTTGAGCGCCCCATCTCCAACACCATGACCTTTTCTTATTACTCTGCTAGTCTTATTTCGCCACGTTTCGCCTCAGTTCTTAAGCCACCTTCCCAGCACTCATGGACTCTTCCTCTGATAGTTGTCAATAGTTTGATGTGCATTTTGTCTACCAAACGTATATGTAGATGTGATCAAGGTCGCCTAAGACGTTGCTTCCTTTTGATGGGTCATTTTGCCTTGATATTGCACCTATTGTCTGGTGCTTACCCTTTAGTGACCTCCTGCTCTCCAGTTTCCCTGACATAAATAGTCGCTGCCAAAGGTTAAAACAAATTCAGAAAAGTTTGTCTTGTTGGACTAAACGCTAAACCAAAAATCTACCTCTGCTATCAGAAATCATTTAATCTTAAAGTAATTAATGTTTGTTTGATGGATGTGTCTAAACTGAGCTGGGTATTCTACAACAAGACATTGAAGATCATGCTTCACTACCAAAAGGTTAAATCAATAAGGAAGAATTATAACAAATCAATAATGAACTCTCAATAATCTGGACAGTAGTGCAAGCTTTAAAAGCTAAGAATGCTGAACGTGCATAAGAAAAACTGGTTTTCAAATAAAGCTATTTATAACAAAAACATACATAGATAATCTGACAGAGGATGTCAAAAATATTATGGCCCATCAAGTTTTATCTAGAAAGGAACGTGAAAGCCTTAGAAAAGAGGTTAATACTCTCAAGGATAAAAGCTGACAAAGTTCTAATAGTCCTCAAAGAGAGGAAAGTAATGAAAGTTTAAATGTTCAGGCAGAAAAATTAGGAAAATTACCTATGTCCTGAATTCAAAAATCCAAATATAATAAATTATGAGCAATTTAATGAAGCCAAATCATCAAATAATCAACACCAATGCTGAAACTGACATTTCTGACGCTTGTTACATTCCCAAAAAATTTTGACTAAAATACTGGCTTTAAGAAACACCCATCCAGAATGTGGCCCAATTTCAATGGAAGATTCACCAAGAGATTCCAGCACTAGATAAAGTGCTACCCATTTCACTGCTTCTAGCCGCAACGACTTAAAGCCCCTAAACTTGCTGAAATTTTGCAGATATGGGAATTTACATTAATTCCACAAGTTTTTAAAAAGGTAATATGAGGAGCATCAGATCACACAAAGTCAACAGCTCTTATCAAAAGCTTGGCTTCTCAAATTGTGGACCTTATTATGCCCTGCTTGAGTAATTTTTGGTCTATATGTATGACAAAGCGCAGTGATAAAACAGCTAAAAGGGCCAAAAAGCTTTAAACTGAAAAACCAATCTCCTTAATATTAAATTCAAGATGAATTTATTATAGATTTTACTGAAAGGTTCTATCACAAAGCTCAAGTCTTTCTTGAGACCAACACAATGACTAAATTTGATGCGAAAAATGCAATGAAGCATGCAGTTAAGCTATACTGTGATTTGCAGCATGTTAAAGAACCACCTCTAATAATAACATGGGAGCTCTATAGCTTACAGACTTCTTGAGAGAATGTGCTAGTAGTTTTAATTCCCAAATCAGCCCAGAGATCAGATAAGATTCCGATTTTTGGGCCCAAAATAGTAACTTGACTGATCAAGGAAAGAACAACCGTCCTACAAGTCAAAAACTGGAACAACAACTAGGGCTATTACATATCACAATTGTGGTCAAAAATGACATTTTGCCATACAATGCTATAGACGGGCAGATTAAAAGTTGTAATGAATGATGCCCTAGAGCTTAACAATGATGAGAGGCAACAAAGAGAAGGTGGAGTAGAAGCGTAATGCTCTACCACCAATGCTCTACAATACATACTTCATGACTCAGATAAGCTCTTTTTTGGCTAATGAGATGGATGCAGACTAACTGCATCATATTATGGCTAATGATGTCTACATGGTTACTACCCAGGTTGTAGCAATAAATCAAAGCAATCAGAGACCATTTAAGAAGCTTGAGCCAAAGTGTTAAAACCTTAGCAAAATAGATTGTTAATCAAGGGATAGACTTCCACACCAGATTCTCCATTGACATTCCTTCAGTACACAATTTACAAGTGGCAATCCTAATGATAAAGTTTGGTAGATAATTAACCAGACATCTGCTCAAGTCTGAAGTCATACTTGGAATTTGGCAACCATCACAACATTCGCCTAATAAATAATTTTGAAGTCTACTCCAAATGTACATATGTGGATATAGCAGTGAATATAGTGTGGGCATGGACTATCATTGATAGTGGAGATCTTATCAACATTATCCGCACTAAATTGGTCAAGAAGCTGAAGATTGCGCCTAATGTTGCTCACTTTCAAGAGTATGGAATGGCAGAGGCGCGCAAAACCTAATATCCTGGAGCATATAGTACTCTACCATTGTATTTCAGTTCCATTGTAGTATCTATCCATGCTATAGTATTGCAAAATATAAACTAAAGCAACCTAATTGGGATTAATTTTCTGAGAAAATTTGGTGTTGTTACAAACCATTAAGAGGACACCCTCACCATACATAGGCAAAGTATTCCATAATGTTATAAAAAATGTGAAGACTGGAAGAAGAAATCCTATTTATTTTTCAACATGCCCTACAAGTATGATTTGGTTTAATTGACCACAAATCTCGAAAAAATTAAATTCTTACCAACGCAGATTTGCAAGTCAAAAGGACTCTCACTTCACTAAAATCAGCAATAAACGGTGCTGCCTGGAATTCAGGGATCTTCCTTACTAAGCTGACTATAAAATTCCAGAAGGACTTTATGGGGAAATAATTTAAATGTGGTCCACATTTTCAGTAGAACACAATATTGCACCTGGTATCATTATTCCTGGACATGAAGAGATCCATAGCTTATGTGCAAACTTAAAGGATTGCCATTAATAAGAGGCATCAATTTTTGCCTCCTTGCATTTATTTCTAATTATGTAATTCAGGCTTTTCATAATCTTAAAACCCATTAAAAATAGTATTCCTTGACGAGGTGACAATTTTTCTTGACAACGTCGTCACAAGAGATAATTTAGGGAACCTGACTGACCCAGAAAAACTCAAGTTCAAGAATTATTTACAAAATCTTGGGAAATAATTGCAAAGGATTTTGAACTAGGTTGTGCCAGTAATGTAATTCATACCGTTGATATGGGTTTTCATGACCCTATTCTATTATGTTAATTTGATGTTTAAAAACAGATGAACAAGTTGATTTGAAAGAGATTAATGAGTTTCTGAATTGTGGATTGTTTGTCCCATCAAAAATCCATTGGGCTACCACAAAAGTAGATAATAAGAAGTATGAAATCAGTTAAGTTGTCATCAAGTATTGGAAAACTAAATAATATCATGATAAAATACAGAATCCCCTTCTGCAAAATTATGATGCCTTGGATCGACTAGGTGGCGCATGATTTTTATCTGCTATGTATCTTTTAATTATATATTGGAAAATTGATATGTCCAAAGTGCATCTCAAAAAGGGGATGATAATACTTTTAATGGTCTATTTAGCTAACAAGAATGCCGCAAGGGCTATACAATGCCCAGCTACGTTCAAGGGAGCTATGAAATATAACCCAGGGAGATTTAAGTTGTACAGTGTAATGGTATACCTGTTTGACATATATGTTTTTAAGTCGCATTTTTAATGACCAATTGGATCAATTAGGTGATTTTTTAAATAGGACAGCAGATGCCAATCTTAAAATCAAGCCCAGTAAGTTTCAATTTCTAAAAATCAACTGTAATAAATTGCCTTCTTTTTAGACAAGGAAGGACTTTGACCTCAGCCAACTAAACTAGATGTAATATCAAAAATTAAATAACCTGAACCAAAGCACAATATTCAATATTTTCTAGGTATGATCAGTTATTTTCACCTATGTATTGCTAATTATAACAAATAATGGAGAGCCATTGTTTTATCTACTTAAATATATGATCATATTTGACTGGAACTGGGAATGTCAAGAGGCATTTGATCAGATTTGGTTGGCCCAGATATTGGTATAGTTTGTAATACCCAGACTTAAATCGCAAGTTCATTGTCCAAACTGATGCTTCTCTCACAGTTGGATCCAAGTTGTCCCAGATAGTAGAGGACGGCGAAGAAAATCCTTCACCTTTGCTAGTTAAACACTAAACGTCCATGAAAAAAACTTATTGGTGATGTAAAGGGAATGCTTGGTTTTTGAATACGCCTACAACCAATTTCAGATTTATTTATGGCACTCACTTTACTGTTGCAACAGAGCATGTATCCCTAAGATGGTTGATCAAATTGAAGAAACCAGAAGGCAGATTAGTTTGGTGGGCATTAAGGCTTAAAGCCTATAATTATACAATTTAGCATCATGCAAAGGTAAATCATCATTATGATGAATGTATATCCAAGTTACCATTGCCACAGTCAGTTTAGCTGCCATTGAGTTAATTCAGAAAATGATCAGTGTTAAGTTTCAAGAAGAGCATGAATCCGTTCAAAAAATTATTGTCAGATCTATGAAAAAACACTATGTACAAAAAAGAGACAATTTTCAATTGATCAAAGGGAAAAAGTACATATTCCCAAGGCCATCAGCCCAAATGGACATAATAATGGCTGCCCATAAGGCCATTGGACACGGTGGCGATATGAAAATAAAAAAATAATATAAAAAGAACTTTCTCGGCAATCTTTTTTTTGCTTTAATAACTAAATTGAAGCCAAATTTGGATTTTTCAAACAAACAAAAAGTGATAGCTTGATTGAGCTAAAATTTACTGATGTTGATGCAATTGACGCCTGCTGCCCCTGCTTGGGGTGGTGGTGCGCCACCATCTGGTGTCTTGGCCACTGCCAAAGCGCGCCCAGGCTGGCTCTGCTAGCCCTCCCAACACTACTTGGCGTTATGTCCCCCTCAGGACTTGGCCCACCACCTTGCAAGCTCCCAGGCTGTGCTCCAGAGCCCTTTGGTGCTCCCATGGAGCAATTTGCAGTTGGGTCTCCAGGTCAAATATGAGAATCTTTTCTCATATGCAAGTGCAGGCATAATTGATATGGCCACAGAAGCTTAAAATTCACTGTATTTATTGACTTCCGCCCCTTTAAGTGGTATTTTGATTTCAGCTTCTGTTCAAAAGCCAATGCAGCAGCAGCCAAGCTGAAAAATCATTTTTTATATAAAAATATTCTCACTGTTTGAACCTGGCTCCCAGATGGGGTCACTTTAGTGGTCCAGTTTTTGGGGTTGCCCTCCTATATCTCCCCTGAACGCCTCCACCACAAACTCATGGAGGCTTTGGCCATTTATGTCACAGACCCCATGCTGCAGTTTGTGATTCCCAATAGGGCAGATCAGTTGGCAGGACCTCATGCCTTTGCAACAATCTGCCCATTTCATTATGATTTCAGCCTTGAGATTACCCCTCACACCATGATCAGATCCGCCCCTGATCACCCATTCTGGGAACATGTCAAAAACATCTGTGCCATTTGCCCTTTATGCTAGAAACTCAATCATTTGAAGCTCAAGTGCTCCACAGCTTCCACCTCTGTACTTCCACCAATCCTTCTTTTGGCATTGGGTTGGTAACCACTTCACCCCAATTCTTTGAATGGGGATCAATCCTCCCACCCACAGCCTCAGGGAAATGTGTGTGGCTCCAAAGTGGCACCCAATCAGAATTCAAATTTTAAATTTTTAAAATAATTTGACCAGATTACTGAATCCTGAGTTAATGGCTGACTCAGTTTCAGCTGAGCTTCCATGGTCAACTGTCCACAACTAATCAGCTTTAGTCACCACTACAATTCAAGTGGCTGCACAGCATTTGGCTAAGCTAAATCCATTTGAGTGCCTCAAATGGATTGATGATAGTGACCGGCCATATAACGTCAAGCTGGATTTTGCTTTAGAGAACTTTTTGTAAAACCTCCTGACTTGCATCCCCGCCGTTTTTGCTCTAAAAAAGGTTTTCCTATTTATAAAAACATAAATAAAATGGCGGTAGAAGCAGCAGCTGCTCCGGCCAACACCCTCCTCTGCCAACATCTCCATGGGGCGATGGAATCCATTGTTGAGGGTATTCTTATCCCAAATTTTCCACATGATTTTGACGAGGATGCAAAATATAAAATTGAGGAGCTTTATGGAATGAGCCATGCTTGCATTGACATGGCAAAACCTTCTTTTTTTAACCCCAATTATCCTAAAACCCGCTGGTGCGTCAAGCCGCTCACTTGTTTGCCTGATATCACTTTTGCTGAGCATCAACTTGCTCAATATGTTGAGGCGATGGGTACTGCTGGCCTCATAAATGAAGAAACCCCACAACTATACCTCCTTATGCCCTATGTCACTGATGCTCCCACCCCAATGCTGTCCGCCATGGTCTGCCAGCTAAAGTGGGCACCAGACAAATGTTCTCCAAAGCTTCCTCACCTTTTGATATGGCTTCCTTACTGTTAGTTGATGTGCCATATTAGGAATTTTTAAAATAATCCCTTTTACTTTATCCATTTGCAAAAAAAAGATATGAGGCAGCTCCCCCTTTTAGTGTTGTGCACCACTAGTACTAAAAAAGAGCACAGTAAGATGTACTATTACTAGGTTTCTTTCCACTCAATAACACATTCAAGCAAATTTAGAATTACAGAAGAACTAAATAACTCTAAAAAACTGACAAACAGAAAACCACCAGTGTCCTGAGCCCAACCTCCCACTGGTCCAAAATGGGGAGCGGCGAAACCCCCTAGCATCTTCCGCCCAGTGGGGAAACGCTTTTGAACCAAATTAACCAGCCCCCAATCCCTCAGGGTGATACAATCCCCCAAGGATCTTACCCTCCACCTCGCATGCTCTAAAATGGTGCCTCATAGCCCCATTGCGCTCCCCCAAAGCAAGATGTGATTCAGCCTCCAGATCAAAGATGGTAACTTGATCTCCTACAATGACAATCCATGTAATTGAATTAGCCCAGGCGCTTATGCAGCCTGCAGGCTTTATCAACTTTCGCCCCTATAAGGGGTACTTTGAACTCAGCCTCACTTGCAAAGCCAATACTGCAATCGCAGCCAACATTCCCCTGATGTTCCAGGAAACCCCTTCCAAACCACTCACAATCAGTTGCCTGATGATACCACTCTTGTGGTTCACTTTGCAGGCCTTCCCACCCACCTCCTCATTGAAACTGTATATAATGAATAATAGCTGGGTTATCAGTATATGGCGCTGACCCCATTTTACAATTTGTGGTTTCCAACGGAGTCAACTGACTAATGGGCCCTTGCATCTTTGCAACCATATTCCTAATATCAAAGTAAAATTTGCCATTTCAATTCCACTTCGCACAATTGTCCCCTCTGTACCCAACCACCCTTTCTGGGCCAGAGTAGATAAGAGGTGCACGATCTGATCCATTTGTTTTGAACTAAACCGCTTAAAGTGGTGCTGCCCCACCATAGCCCGAGATGGAGACCACATTCTTGACACCCCCATGATGCCCCATAGCCGATCTAAAATTCTGCTTTCAAATGGTGCACAATTCTCCTTCCCCCCACCCAAAATGGTAGATGCAACTGCCACAGATTCAACCAATAAGGAACCGACATGCCAAACCACCACTCCTACTACAACTATCCAAGAGCCAGCATGGACCCCAGTAAATTAAAAAAACCCACCCAGCCACCCAATCCAGCCCTTCCATATGGTGACCAACCTATCATCTTCAACCAAAATCCCTGCGATTATTTGTAGGAAGTTAATGATTTGGGAAATCCAATCCCAAACTTATTCAAGGCCCCAGGCCTCAAAATGTACCTAAACGCAGAATATGGGCTCAATTTCTTAATCGCCGCTATTCTCTACAATCAGAAGCTGAGGAATTCCAATAGTGGCCATCAAATTACCAAAGAGGCTGTTGCCTCCCCTGATTTTCACCCCCTCCAATAGGCTGTAGCAAAATCAGTTGCAGTCTTGGCCAAAGGGTTACCCGCACCTATCCTCATGCAACAAATCCATAAAAAGAATTTCTCCAAATCCAACAAGTTTCCCACAAGGCAGTACAAAAATTTGTGATGGTCACAAAATTTTGCCCCAAGGACCACATTACCAGTAACAACATTGCCAACTTTACCATGCTACCCAAAGTTCGCCTCGAGGCTAAAAGCCCTTTCTGAGTATATCACAACCCTCCTCATAGCTAATTTGAGCTTCCCAAGCCACTTTGCTACCTTGACCGCCATTTTGGGGATGCTCCCACACCCATGCTCTCAGCGCTCTGCTGTACACTGTCCAACACAGAGGAGGAAGATGAGCCTCCTGATCCTGACTCACCCCTCACCATGGATGCATAGCAGTTTACCACATCTGAACTGGCTAATTAATTTTAGTTCAAGTTTTAATTTTTTGAATCAGTTTGAGTGATCCACTAATCTCTTTCTGTTCATTTAATTTCTAGCATAGTATTTTTGCTCCTTAGAGCTTGGTAATGCCCTTCCCCTGATCAGTTTGCCTCAGTTAAAAAAAGATGTACTATTACTAGAAAGAGGATGCATTTCACAACTCAGAAAATGCTAAAGTGTTGTGCGGCATACCAAAGTGAAAAACCATTATAAAGAACACTTCTTACCAGCTCATTCAACACAAATTTGCTTTGCATACCATATCAAACACTGTCAACAGACCACTTCCTATTAGTATCAAAAGGCTAAGTAAATTTTCACGGGTATCAACCACCTGAAAATTGAATCAAAGCTTATACTATTTGGGATGTGGTGTCAGTGACTATGTTTAAGTTCACCATTTTATGAGATATATAAAAGAAAGGGTATTCACAGGTTATACTGACCAATAATTGAAGCAGATTCTACATCTAGTGTTATCATGAAATTTGATCAGTTAATGGGTGTAAGAGGCGTTCTTTTTGCTCCTTATCATCCTGAGAGCTGTGGAACAGTTAATTGCATAAATGGGACACTACTGATTATTATCCTAAAGTTAACCTTTAACAAACTTTCCAAATAGAGCAAATTTCTAAGATCATCCATGTTTTCCTATAGCATATCTTACCATTCATCTACTAAGGTTTCACCATTCCAGGTCTTATATGGAAGGCATCCAACACTACCATTACTGCTGTACTTAATCCTAGATGACACTGAAAAAAGTAATTATTTCCAATATATCAAGAAAATTTCAGATATCTCAATAACTCTGTAAGCTCAAGCATTTGATAACAGGTTTGCTGTTAAAAAGGCCTGACAAGAATAGGATACAAAAAATGCTCTAAGTGGGCTGAAATTGAAGTTAATGATGAGGTTCATTTCTCTAACACCCACGGATTGGGAAGATTGCAGAAGTTAAATTTCATCGGAGTAGGGCATTCTAGATTAACAATAAAACCCTTAAGGTTTATCTATACAATCAAGAAATTAAGACAGTTCATATATAAAACCGTGTACACATGAAATTCATAAGAAGAATTAATATTAGCCAATTAAAATACTTCAAAAATAAAAAAAGAGAAAATAATGTTATAATATTGATACAATAAGCAACATATATAATCTATAGTAAAAAATTGGAAAGAATAAATTATAGAAAAAAATAGAAAATATGAATTATTAGAAAGACATGATCAATTAGACTTTTATAAATAAGCAGTTATGAGGGGAGGTGACTTAGGCCTTGATTATTCCACCCCATGTGCCAAATCTGGCCCAATCCAATTGTTGAGAAACAAGAAACAATGCGGTTGCAACATAGAACCAGACACGCCTCATTCTGGTAACTGAAAAATTTTAGCGAATAATAAGAAGAGGAATAAAACTGTTTATGTTAAACAAATTGAGGCTGCAATCAGGTGAAAAAAATACGCCCAAAAGGAGATATTAATAATAAATTAAGTTCAGTACTGATAGACCTCCTGGATTAATAACTGAACAGAATAAATTTGACATATCCACCTTTTGACAATTGGGGGAATATGAAGTAATTAGGCTTAAAGCATTCACTTTGAAATGATGCGCATAAGGTGGCCAAGTAATGCCATCTTAGGGAGATATTTACCTGTGCTAGTTTTGTCCAAACCTTGAAAGGCTGCTCAAAAATCCAAATGAAAATGGATGCCATGCACATCATGGGTCTTCTACCTAAGTAATAAAGCATAATTAGAATAACTTACAAGCATCACAGACCATATATCCAAAATTTTCTTTCACAAAAGCTTCAGCTTGAATAATGTGTTGTGGTTGAATGAAGGTATCTTTGGCCAGAATATACAAATGGGGCTGGTAAGTCATTCATAACTGGCCCTCATTTTCTTGAGAAGTTGACCTCCTCAAGGTTAATTTGAGGAGCCCAAATTTTCCATATATGCTAAAGGATTGGATAAAAATTAAGGATCTAGATAAATCCCATCTAGAGGTCCTCATCTCAAAAAAGGGATGATATAGAAAAATGTGCATCCTTAGAAGTGAGTATGTGACTTAAAGCGTCCAAGTGAAGCCCTATTGTAGATCATGAACAAATCTCATGACCTTTAGATCTTTAGGTGTTCTTTGCAGCTGAATGACTTGCTCCTCTATAAGAGTATCTAGCTGAATAGAAGTAACTGTTAGTGCAGGGATTCACTGACATAATTCTGATTCCCAAATGTAGCTGAAATCAGCTGCATATGCATTGTTCTATTCAATCTGGAAAATTGATGGTGCTAATTGAGATTGAGACATTTGACTTATCAAAAATGACGAGGATTTATGGTAACATCGAAGAAAAGATTGGTAAACTCCAGGGTTTATATTTCTGTAAAGTGGGGGAGATGTTGGATTTTGATGGTTGACTAAAAATTAACTCTTTTTTAAAACCATCAATAATAATTGATTACTCCCATTGATGATCTATTGATTCTTTCCAATTTATCTGCATACTTTGATAAATTATTTCACCTTGAAACTGCCTTAAGTGCGCATAAACATCCTGAATATCATAGTGAATGTTACCTAAACTGTATTATATTTTGATTATGGGACCCACATGGGTGTAACAAGTGAGTTTTATGGCATAAACCTAAACGCATTTATGATTTTTTTGCAATTACAGTAAATGCATAACGAGATTTTATATGTCAATATTCATAATGGGCAAAATTGCACTTTATCAAGGTCAGCCCAAATA
This sequence comes from Massospora cicadina, assembly GCA_022478985.1. Taxonomy (NCBI): domain Eukaryota; kingdom Fungi; phylum Entomophthoromycota; class Entomophthoromycetes; order Entomophthorales; family Entomophthoraceae; genus Massospora; species Massospora cicadina. Next base: position 23,027 of record JAKSZP010008345.1, read on the forward strand.
GGGAGTACCTAGTGCTAAGAGAAGCCTTCTGACAAATTAAACAGATATTCATCATTAATTTAATTTTATATTTTGTATTCACAGTCTATTGTATTTTATTAGCTGTATGAAAAACACTAATCAGGATGATTGTAAGGCAAATAAACCTGATGAGATGCTAATAGTATGCCTAAAATCATTCTAATTAAGAGTAGAAGTGCCTTAACTGGGCTGAAACAATTGTATCTAAGCTAATTTATGGGCAATTTAACTTGAAAAATTAGTAAGTAACCATTAACATGGTCAGTAAAGAGTTTTCATGGTTTTATTAAACTCATGTAATAGATGTATGGCCAGAAGATGGCCAAGAGGTTTAAACCCAACATCTGTCCTACTAATTGTTATCTTACTTTCCTACCATCGAATATTTATTTCATTAAATTTACAAATATCATATACATTTTAGTAATACTTGTGAAGTATTAAGTTTGTTTTAAGATTCTATATGAGCGTCATGTGAAACTTGTCTTTAAACCTACTTCAAGAATTTCCTGATTACAAAGGGGTAATTACCCAGAAGGGACCAGAAGCTTCAAAGATTTTTTTAAGGCTTTATGAGCTTCAGAACAATTAGTAATACTCTAAGATATCTGGAAAAAAAGAGGATAAATAGGTCAAAATAACTTTCTGGCTATCAAAACAGGAGTTCTAGCCTTAAATTTATATCCTCAGAATTAAAGTAAATGAGGTGGGTCAACCCTGGGACAAATATACCATGCCAAGTTTTAACTTTTGGTTGATTTTGTTGATTTCACCATATGGGTCAAACAGGGTAAATCCCACTGAACAATAGACAAGCGATACGAGGATTGCTGGCACTCAATAGTTAATAACAATGATTTAAAAAGAAGCTATTGCCCCAATGTTACCAATTTATTTAGTATTAAACCTTACAGCTACTTCCGTTATTCTTCCCTCTACTCGCTTTCTTCATTTTTAGACCCCTTCTACATTCTCTTATTCAACCATTTTATATAATTACCTCCTTTTGTTCTGTCCCAACAACTCAGTAACACTTTATAAACTATAATATTAGGGAATTGCCTCATCCTTGCAGCTCCAGCGGAATCCACTCTATACGCTGAGTTGACTTTCCAAGTTCAAATCCCCTCCAGCAATTAATATATAATCCGCCAAAAGTATTATTATAATAAGTCATATAAAAATCTTGACACCGAGTTCTTTTTAGCCTGTGCTGGTTTCAAACCTTTTTTCAACTAAAACCCAACCCAGAGTGGAGCAGAAACCACCCTTCTATGCTATCACTCCTCAAATTCTTAGAATTAAAAAGACATAAGGAGATGTCCAGGTTTCTAGTTTCTTCTTCATTTGTGACACTTTATAGTCAATGTAGGAATCAGGACCTTGAGATGCATCCTAACAATAATTAATATTTTGCTTTAATATAATTGTGATAATTGAGATCTGGGGATTTATATGGACAATTAACAATAATTATATAATAAAATATAAATCTAAAAATATAATTCTGATAGCAATCAGCTCTCATAGCATTATGATCAAGTCAGAATGGATGTCTTCTTGTTCAAAATCAATCATAGTGAGTAATCTTTTCACTTTCTGGTGGCTTATAAGGTTACATCCAATCAGTCACAGGTATTGTTCCTCTTGGAGAATTGTGAGTAATTCAGAAGGGATCAAAGTTTGTTCTTAGCTAATTAGATTTTCAAATTTGCTTTGCGCTTTGTCATGGCTTATACAGTCCCAGCCTTCAGTCAAAGATAAGGTAAATTCATATTGTTGAGTCTTTGGCTCTAACAATGGAAGAGAGCTGGCTGAAGTCATAAGGTAGAGATATCAGTACTTGTAACCAATCAAAAAGGTAGCTAAAAAGTTTCACTAGTTTGAACCCCCCCTTGAAGCCTATAAAAGGAAGTTTAAAACTGGATAGCTCTTTTTCTTATACTAGTATTAATATATATAATATATAAATAATTATCTATAATAGAATTTTAAAATATTGAGATTGCCCCTAAGGCCTTATGAGAGGGGAATCTGATATAAGATCGATGCTCCATTATTCTTTATTAGAGAGCAGTATTGGAATGTCTGAAAATCCCATCTACTGACTACCTGAATATTTTTCAAGGCTTTCACATGATAGGAAAATCAACCATGAATTCCTAAAATCCTCTCATATATTTAGGTGCTCATCACCTTTGGCATAGAGGAACCCCTAAAGCATAAAACAGTAATATAAGCAATTTCTAACCTCTTTTTCAATGTGTTGAGCAACCCCTTCATGCTCACCTTGGGAACACCTGATTTGGGCATTCAAAATTCTGAAGAGACAGATATGAAGGTCAATCAGCCTTGCTTAATCTCTTTCTGCTAAGCATCACTTTTTGAAAATCAATTCAGCCTGAAATTTAGCTCCACTAAAGAGATTTACAGAAACTATTAGCAAATATGGCGGGAAACCCCGCAAAAGAACCTGCAGGTTATGCCAAACGAGCCAGCATCACCTCAAATGAAGCAACCCTCGGTTACCCACCTCAGGGTCAACCAGAATCACCCGCTCTCAAGCAGCAGCCATGAAAGCAGGCACCACCCCCCAACCTGGAGCTACTTTAACTAGTGCCAGTTCACCTGATCGCACTTCTGCAACCTGCACGCCTAACAGCTCTGTGTGCGCTGCCTCCCACCAACCCGCTGGACCCCCTCCAACCAAGGAGGCCATCACTCACGCTGTTTTAATGGCGTCTGCTCAGTTGAATGCAACTCAGCCCATCCAAGCATTCACCTCCCCCATTGTGTCAGCTAATTCTGCCCCATCTATTATTGCTGACGCCGTGTTTCTGGCTCCCTCCATGAGGGGCGATACCCAGCTACCTGGCCCCCAAATCCTCAGATGTAAGGTTGGATTAGCCGCACATTCTGGTTCACTAAGCACCAAATTGGGACAATCTACTCTTCCCAAATGAGGATTCAAATGGTTCGGATTTTGGAACTTCACACCAGTTCCAATCTCACCCGTCCCATTTAAACCCCATAATTGGCACTTCTCAAGTCGGCACTTTATCGCAATATGCTGAAAACGACTAATTCACTAATCAGCCAATGAGTTTTGCCCACGAAATCACAGCAAATACTCAGGCTGAATTTACCCAAATAGATTGGGATGGTGATGAAACATCGCCCTCCTCCCAATTGGCTGGAGTTAATTCCAATCTGGATGGGACTCCCCAATTTAGCAAGGCCCAACAATCACCTGGCCCCCAAACCCTCGGATGTAAGGTTGGATTAGCTGCACATCCTGGTTCACTAAGCACCAGATTGGGACAATCTACTCTTCCCAATGAGGATTCAAATGGTTCGGATTTTGGAACTTCACACCAGTTCCAATCTCACCCGTCCCATTTAAACCCCGTAATTGGCACTTCTCAAGTCGGCACTTTATCTCAATATGCTGAAAACGACCAATTCACCAATCAGCCAATGAGTTTTGCCCACGAAATCACAGCAAATACTCAGGCTGAATTTACCCAAATAGATTGGGATGGTGATGAAACATCTCCCTCCTCCCAACTGGCTGGAGTTAATTCCAATCTGGATGGGCCTCCCCAATTTAGAGAGGCCCAAAAAACCGCCCCTCAATTTAATATAACGCCAGCAACTGCTGTAACATTCCAGCAACAAGGGAACTCTGCAAACTTGTCCAAACCACCAGCTCACACTCAACCCGCAATTGCAGCCCAAAGCAAACACAAACGTACCAAAGGAGCCACTGGGGCGTGGCAAAAATCTCTGGCACCAACGCTACCCAAAGCTGACCCCCGTGAAGTGGCTTTTATTGCTGATGTTAAGAAGAAATGGGCCGAAACTAGAGCGCAAAAAGCTCTACCTCGCTCAACCCTCTCCCACGCAATTCGCCTTTATTATGGGCATAACCCTGTTGAATTCTATACAGAGGATTACTTCTCATACTTTGCAGCGATTGCGGAGACATTCCCAATTAACACCACCATCCATGAATCAGTGGAGGGCCACTACATCGATGTGGGCTTCACTGAAGCTGCCCTTGCTGACCATGCTGCCACCCTCCAGGTCATTATTCCACGCGAATCTCTTCGCATCTCCCGCACACGCTCTCACCTGGAGAAATTTCATGGGTTACTTTTTCCAACCTACCAACGACTGTTGATCCTGAGTCTCTTAAACTGGCACTCCATCGTGGTTTAATGGAGTTTGGGTCTGTTCTTTCAGTGGACTTTAGCGTCCCCTCTTACTATGCTCCCACTCAAAGAGCTCGCACTGCTAGGGCGTCATTCATCCCCTCCCCCACTGTATCCCGCAACATTGAGGTTATTCCTCGTGTGGCGGTAGTTGGGGCATGCCCTGAGATCTTTTTTGTCGACCCTGATCAGGCGCGCCCCCGGTGTTCATGGTGTAACGCCCTTGGACAATTGTATAGTGGCTGCACAGCTCGAAAACAAGCCCTCTTAACCACCACCCAGGGGCCTAAACCAGGCCAAAAACGATCCCACGTGGCTGCAGCAGAAATTCCACAACCCACACAATGGGTTCCCGTTCAAGACTTGTCCCCTGAGGCCTTACGCCTAGCAGTTGAAACAGCTAACCCCACTATTGGTATGGGATACCTTCGCGCTCATGCCCCCCTTCCAATGGGCACCCCCTCCAATCTCCCAGAGTCAACTCCCTCTCTCACCAAGCGCAAGGCATCTCCCACAGGGTGCCCCTCGTCAGCCACCCCCACTCAGGGCTCCGCAGCACCCCCACCAACCTCCACCAGCGATTTATCGCATCAACCCTCAGCTCCCAATGGAGCTATGCCCACCAGCATGGACTGGCAACCCGCGGCCTGTGGTAGAAGTGCCACCTCAAAGAGTCCTACCCCAACCCCACAGTCCATTTCGCGCGGATCCTTTGCAGTGTTGGAGGAAGTGAATATGGACTCAGACTAATCAAATGGGGACACCGCGGAGGTCACTATTGAGCACCCTCAGGTCCTTCCCCTGCAACGGAGCGGGGGCAGCATCCTAGGCTGGCTTACTGGGTCCTCCGCCCCCCACCCTCTCCTTCCCTTCAGAACCCTCGACGCTCCTCACGGATTGCAGCTAATAGTCAAGCTAAAGGACTCAAAACTAGTCGCATCACAGCAGCAGGTTTAAGCGCTGGCAACCCCCCAGGACATGGAGGGGAACAGCTATGAGTCCCCATGGCAGCACCCTGGCCCTGCAATCCATCAACGCAAATGGGTTGCGGGACTTTAAGCGGAGAGCCCGCCTCCTCTGAAACTTCAGGTCAGCACAAATTGACATCGCTGCTGTCCAGGAGCCCCATATCCTCCCCCACGAACAATCTGCATGGAATGAACAGTTTGGAGGCAACTCCTTCTGGACAAACCATGCCGCCCTTATTGTTTTGAATCCCCGGGTTAAAACCCATTCTTTTTCACAATATCTAGGTGGCCGCCTCATACTGGCCAAAATCACCACTCCTGACTTCTCCTTCTTCGCTGCAAGCATCTACCTGCCTAATGCAGGTGAGGAGCAAAATCGGCTCTTGGAAGAGCTCCTCCAACTCAATCTCCCACTGAAACACAGTCCTCCTAGGAGATTTCAACACAACCATAAGTCGCGTCCGCGACTCTTACCCCCCTGCAGCAAAGGAACGCCCTGGATCAAGTCGCCTCCAGGATTTCCTTCGCCTGAGCGGCTTTATAGATGCGCTTCCACCCTCCGCGTCTGGCCTAGGTTGCATGACTAGGATCCAGTATAATGGAGGAGCTTTCCAGTCGGCGTCACGCATAGATATGGAACTGATTGGCCCCCTGCTGATTGGCCGCGTCTCCTCTCCCATCTCTCGTGACAACCATCTGAGTGATCACAGGTCACTCACCGTTGTCCTCACCACCACACTTAGACCGTCGCGTAGGTTCTGGCCTAGGGTTGCCCCAGCTCTTCTCAACAACCCCTTCACTAAGGAGAAGCTGTCTATGACCATCCGGGAGACTCTCACCTCCCCCCCACCCCACCTGCTTGACCACAAGGCTAGATGGGCGGTGACCAAGGAGGGCATCACCCGCGTTGCTTACAACTGTGCCAAAGCCCAGATGACTGCAGCTCGCGCCAGAGTCAAAAGGGCGGAAGCCAGAATCAGACATCTGGAGCGAAACTGCCAGCCTTCGCCCTCTCCCAGATGGTTGGAAGACTGGGAAGCGGCGCAGGAAGCACTCCGCTTGAAGCTCACACTGCAGGAAGAACGGGCAGCAAACTTTACAACATCTCGTTACTATGCTCAATGGGAACGCCCCACCCGCTTCTTCTTTCAGAAACAGAAAGCCCGGTCAACAGCGCAGGATATTACTGCACTGAAGATTGGCACTACAACCACTTCAGATAAGGAGGAAATCACGCAGGAACTACACCGCTTCTACTCCAGCCTCTTCCATGCCACCCAGGTGGACCCATCAGACATCCAAGACTTCCTGTGGCGGGCTCCAGAGCCGCCCATTGACCCACGGGCTGATGAGGCTCTACTGGCGCCTATTTCCATCCAGGAGATGATGGAAACTCTTCTGAAATCCCCACGGCTTAGAGCCCCAGGCCCAGACGGAATACCCTTTGAGGTGTACCTTCTGGAACCTGCAGTGATAGCCAGAACCCTCCGCGACCTCTTCGCTGCACTCTTGGTGAATGGCGAGGTCCTCCCTGACTCCAGAGGCTCAATCACGACCCTCATTCACAAGAAGTCAGACCGTGAGAACCTGGCGAACTGGCGCCCCATAGCGTTGATCAACACAGACCACAAGCTCTTCACGAAGCTTCTGGCCAACCGCATCACCAAATGGGTGTCACCTCGCCTCTCCCCATCCCAGCACGGTTTTATTCCGGGGAGGTCGTTATGGGACAACTATAATGACCTTCACGTGACTTTGACTGCTAACTCTCGTAAGGTGAATGGCTTTGTGGCTCTCCTGGATATGGAGAAAGCATATGATCGGGTAGCCTGGAAGTATATTGATGCTTCCCTGGCCCGCTTCCATCTCCCACCCACAGCTAGGCGCTGGATATCAGCGCTCTATGACCAGCTCCACACCAGAGTCCTGGCGCCAATGGGCTTTACAGTGGCAGTACCAGTTGGACAAGGTCTCCGGCAAGGGGACCCCCTGAGCCCTATCCTTTTTAACATCACCCTTGACCCCCTCTTGGCCTCCTTACAGGACAGGCTAACAGGGATTCTGGTCCCAGGTAAAGCCCCCACACGCACCATGGCATTTGCAGATGACACTGCCATTGCATTTGGCTGCCCTGGGGATGTTGCCCTCGCTGCTGTGACCATTGAGAGGTACGCCAAGGTGTCCAACGCCATGGTCAACACCTCCAAGACAACAGTTGTACAGGTCGGCTCCCCCACCTTCCCCCCACCATTTGGTATTGAACCTGAGCGCGGTACCTTCCGTCACCTGGGCGTTCTCACCAACCAACAAGGATTTGCGCTAAAAGACAATGAGGACTTGCTACTTGCAGCAGTTAACTCCAGGATTGCCAGCTGGAACCGGCGGCATATCACCCCCAGGGTCGAGCTCTGATGGCCAATGTGTTCCTCCTCTCCAAAGTCTGGTTCCTACCGCACGTCTGCCCATTCACAGATGCCTTTTATACGCGGCTCAATGTACTCCTCCGCTGTTGGATCTGGGGCTTAAACCATCCACCAATGGCCCTCTCAACCATTGCCCGACCCTGCAATGAAGGGGGCCTAGGGCTTCTGGACACGCGATCCCGCGCCACCACAATCTTCCTGAAGTTCCTATGGCCGATTGTCTGCTGGGACGCGACCCCCATGCCCCAATGGGCGCCCGCCCTCCGCCAGTCAGTGTCAGCAGATCTGGGTCTTCCTAGAGCATCTCTGACCTCATTAGGGAGTGGCTCACAAACCACCCAGGCCATCGCCAAAACCATCCTCATCCCCCTACTGGAACCAGGCTCTCCTTGCCCTGAAACGAGTAGGCGCGCGGATCCACCATGCCTTCCCATACAGAAGGGAAGGCCCTGGCCTCAGCCCCCGTCGCCATGCAATTGTGCAAAATGGACAAGTTGTCACAACTCGCCTCAACCCCAAGATCGTCCTCCCATCCGCCCAAGACTCCTTGAGCTCCTCCCTCCCTCCATGAGATTTGACCTTAAGGAATTGTGGAAGGATGTCTATCACCCCATCCTGTCAGCAAAGGTGTCCAACACCTTATGGAGGGTACTCCACTGTTCATACAGGACAGGGGACCGGACTGGCCCTACCTTCCAGCACTGAAGCTGCCCCCGCTGTGTGGAGCCTATTGACTCCCACCTCCATCGTTTTTTCACCTGTCCAGGTGTCGCCGCATTTTGGCCAAAGGCCCGCGAGCTCCTCCATGCTCAGCCCTGGTCTGGACACCCTGTGCAAGACCTCATGTTTGAGCAGACATTGCCTGGTTGCCACCGACCCCTCCGTGTCCTCGCCTATGCCACAGCCATCTGGACCATCCATAACTCCTTCCTTCGTGCTGCCTTTGACCAGCAGGTGTGGACCCTTCCACACATGATCACCCACTTTCAGGTACACTTTGAGATGGCCCTGAAGGTCTGCACTATGTCGCCAACCCTCCCCCGCTCAGTTGTCACTGCAGCACGGCTCTGGCGCGCAAACCCCCTCCCTTTCTCGATGCCTCCTCCCTCCCCTTCCCTCGCCTCAGGCTTTTAGGAGCCCAGGCGTAATTCAATAAACATCGATGAATCCCCCCTTGGGTTGGGACCATCTAGTACTAAAAAAAAGGTCAATCAGCCTTTTGTTGTAACTTAATTTTAAGCTTCTCCAAGGTAAAGAGCCATCATAAGCTACATCCAACATATTAATGTCATGCATCTGTTTCTGGGATAATGAAAACATAGCTGTGATACTGGAGAACCATCCAAGCAGTACGCCAAAACTTTCTGGAAGAGACACTCCTATAAGGGCTAAGCACCCATGGAATAATAGTACACTTTTAAATGAAGAAACTTCGCTTTCTCCCTATTTAGCAACAAAAAAGTCTGTGGCAATATTATGCTCTGATATGGACACTGTGGGGAATATCACTGAATTTCCTGAAAATCTTTAATATTAACCCTAATAGAAACCAATTACGACCATTTAGTGCATCCTGAAAAGTGTCCTCCCATATTCTCCACTTACAACAACGAAGGAAACAAGAAAAGCGCCTTTCCTGAACATGGTAAGGCTGCCAATACATGGATATGGATGCACCCAGCCATACCCTAGTATCAATAATGCTTTTTAGGCTATCTAGTGGAAGCATGAGCTAGATATATTTAGTTCATCCAGTAACACAAGAACAACTTAAGGAAGTTATAAAAGCTAGGAGAACTGCTGGTAGAGCAGATAAAATCATTAAGAAGGAGGAAAAGGAAGTGGAGGCCGGGGGAAAAACCTGACTCAATTTAGAGAAACAACAGTGACAACTGGTGGGTATAAATGACCTCCCCTCACAGGCCCCACCCCACCACAAACTCAGGCCCACATGCAAACCGACATACATGAAGGATTACTATTTATACAGATTCATAATGGTGCAAAGATTGGTTCAGAGGCCAAATCGACTTCAGCTAGCCAATAAGATAGCTTCCAAGTCCTGGGTGATATGGGCGATAAGAATAATATTGGGATGAATGACTCTAGTAGTGTAAAAGGACCCCCAGAGTTGAAATCAATGAATCCACCAGCCCCAACCAGCTATGAGTCCTATTGAACAGATACAGAAAGCTGATCTTGATTCAAGAACTCATCCCAGATCCAATATGAAGCTGGTCAGACATATTGGGTGTGCTGGGCTTTCTAACAAAAAAGGCTTTTTATATTGTAGTGCTCTCATCGACCAAGTACCTTGATAAAATGAAGGCTTATGCTAAAGCCCCTACTGGATCTTCATTACTCTAAAAAAGCAAGTGTCTTTCTGGGAAGAAGGAAAGATAGTCCAGAAACTTTTACCTACCCAATAGTTTTAGAGTAGCTATTGTGGTTGTGTGATCAGAACATTAGCTAATGTCAAAGCTATACATCATAAATTGCATTTAGTATGTAGATTCCTTATTTTATCCTTTATTTAAAAACCAATCATATAATGCCACATCAATCTATGCGCACATTGATTCAAATAAAAAACTTGTTCTAGAATTAGCCGCTCTTGACCTCCTAGTGATTACCATCTAACTGAAGAAATTCATTAGTTGGAGGGACAGTTCACAGGACATATGGCCAAACGTAGGTGACTCACCAACAGAATCAAGCCAATTAAATAACCTGATGGTTCTGAAGAGCCTTGTTGACGTTAGACCCCTGTCTGATAACTACTTATAAAACTTAACAAGGCAACATATTGTCAATGGTAAGTTAATAAGTGCAAAGAGAATATACTGCATAATCATCTACCATGATTGAACCACAGTGTGAAGCATTATGAACAAATGACCTCCATTTCTCAGCCCACAAACTAGTAAATTCAGCGTCCAACCCAAGAAGCAACTCACATACATTAACGCTAACTTAGACTACTACCTAATCGTGTAAACATGATATAAATTGAGGACAGATAGGGTTAATTTCAGAAAAAATTTATTGAAGCTATGACTTAACATCCATGCAGCAGCAATAGCTGACTCTCAAGAAAAAGGACTTTAAAGCCCTTGAACATGCATCTTATGGACTTACAATAAAGGAGCCCACGGAAATGTCTAAAACAAAGAGAATTATCGCTAACCTAGAATGCTACCTCATTAAATGGCTACAACATGCAATAGGCAAGGTAATGGGTCAATTTTAGATAATTATCAAGAATCACAAACAGGATAACATCCACGAGGAAGAAGCAGAATCAGGGTTCATAATGGGCAGCTCAAGGATACTGCCCATCCAAGGTTTTTTTCAGGCCTATAAAGTTAGATAAAAAGAATCAGCTCTCACAGTATTAAAAACAAAGTATGGACAGACAACTGATAATCCACAACTGGTAGCCTCCCTTATGCATATATACTACTCTGAGATCTACAGGACAGAAAAAATGGACAAAGAATCAAATGAGCAATTAATTGATGCTAATTTAGCCAAAATGTCATATGGGAGATTTGTTTGACTCAATCACAGAGGATGACTTTGCAAAAGCCATTTGGAGATCGCGTCCAAAAATCATGGCCCTGATGGAATACCCCTAAAAGTACTACAGGACAAACTTAGAATCATTAAAGAGCCAATGCTTCCCCTCTTTATCGTCATCTTGAAGGTGGTTAAAGTGATACTGGGTGTTGGGGTTCCTGCCTAAATCAGAGATTTGGATGAGGTAGATGACGGGAATAAAACCTGAGCCATCAAAATAGCAGAAACCAGTATCATGGACAATCCCAACTTATTTCATTCCCTCTCAACATCTGGACAATCCCCTCATAATTTGGTCAAATATTAATCAAAAAACCCTCCAAATATTGGGGTTCAAACCCAAGCTATGTGGCGAGCAAACCATATTTGACTGAGTTACTAAGCCTGCTACAGAATTCCCAAATTTGTAATAATTTATAGATCTTAGCTTGGACCCTTGAAGGTGGACCAGGTAACCTCCCTGATCTCCCTTTATAATTTCAAAAATAAGCAAATAATACTCTTTTCGGCCTTTTTTAAGTAAAAATTGGTCAACTTTTGTATTTGGGAATTACCCATTTTACGTATTATATGGAATAAAGACTTTCAACCAAGAAAAGCAACAAGGTATAATTCAACACCTAGGCTTTTCAGGTTTCCTTTCCTTAACAAATTAAGGGATATATGGTATCACACCCGTGCTCCTGAAACTGGGAGGCACAGAGTCTCACACCATAGTCCTGTACAAATAAGAGGACCACAAAGCTTTGAATAAATGGAGGCAAATCTCCTTAATTAACATATATATTAATATAGTGGGTAAGTTCCTGTCCAAAATGACTGCATCAAAAGATCAACACCTGCTGGCACTCCAATAATATGGAGTTATCTCTGGAATAATCATATGAGACAACAACATTAAGTCACTAGCACACTAGGAGGTGCTTTCAAGGGTATGCTCTGCTTTCTTGACCATATTAAGGCCTATGACAGGGTCAGCTGGGACTATCTTGAATCAATATTGAGGTAAGGTGTCTACCAAACTCTTATCATTTAGAAAAAGAACAACCAACTTGAGGCATCATTCTCAGTATTGGGGTCCACCTTCACTTCCCCGCCAGTACTACTTAGAAAGATGCCTTTATCAGGGTGATCCCCTTAGACCAAAACTATATGATACTTTATAGATATCTCTTCACTTAGTATAAGCACAAATTGAAGATTTAAATTTTAAATGACAACCACCATTAATAATAATGTTGTTTCCAGATGATTTATAGTAGAAAAATCTAAAGCAGATGCAAAAAAGGTAAAGGAACTCTTTACAAAGATTGATAGAGCATCACAAGCAAAGCAGAACAAAGACAGTCATAGGCTAATATTTTACTAGAGTAAAAATTTTAAGCCTGTGAACCAAAAAAAGAAAAAGGTACTAAGAAAAAACATTGAGGGTCTAGAAAATAGGTAAAATTTATACAGAGACCTTTCAAAATACCTCTCACAAGAACCTCAATTATGCATCTGGGTATTCCCATCACCAACAAGGGAATAATAGTGCAATTTATGGTATATAAGCTTATGAAAGACATCAGGAGAACAGTAGCTATATAAAGATAAAATATTTTTTTACTATAAGGAAAGTAAACTCTATAAATACAATGTTACTGTCCAAAATCTGGTACCCAACACATGGTATAGCATTCAGAAAAGTTTTTTTTTTGAAGAACTCACATCAATTATACAAATTTTATACACAGAGTACTAAGTCCCCACATGCAAAAATCTTACCTCTATTTGGCTCATCAGGAGAAGGGGAATGGGGCTTATTGATGTTTGAGCAAAAAAGCAACATTAGTTATGATTTAGAGACTCGTCAGCTGCACAGGAAGACACTACCAATTTATTATAAGTTGCTAGAAATTAAATATCAATAAAAATGGACTTAAAATCATCAGCCTCATTTAATATCTTTAGGAAATTATCTGTGCTCATGCACATGCTAAGTTTTGGCCTTGGAAAACTGCAACTGAGGCAAGTATATGCTCCACTACTTTTAAAAACTTAGTATTACATTGAATCTCAGTTATGATGGTTATAAATATTTAAGAAAAAGTTAAAAAATAAAAAATAAAAAGAAAAAGTGAGAATCAGAGTGGTGCACCATGCGCAGGATCAAACCCCCTAAAAATCCTCTGTGTTAAAAATTTTAGGGTATTATGCATGGGCCAAAAATATGAAAAAAGTATGGAAAGCCTCATCTAAGCCCCTAGTTTCTCCTAAATAGCTTTGTTCCATAGAAAAATTGTGAAGCGACATTTCCAAACATGAAAGCTACCCAACACCTTCCACAATATGTGCCCACATTTCTAAAGGTAGACACCCTCTGACACAGATTCTAAGCATCCTGTGACACCCACAATGTTTGGGAAGCAGCAGTGCACCTAGCCTAGCTCAGCGAAACCCTGCACCCAAGCCCAACTCTTAAAAACTGGCTATCCCACCAAGATATAGATATTAAGACTAAGACCTGTACAATAAAATATTTACACTGGCGCTGTGGCCAAACCACACCAACAGGAGCAACAATGTAAATGCGCCAAGTAAAGTGAGCCATACATGGCTCTTAACAACTTAAAAATTAAATAAAAAACTTTAATATTGGATTATTAGTTATTTCATTCCATCCAGGCAATGCGCATGGTTGTTGGAATGGGGGTGTCACACATTTTTCTGATCTTCACAGTGAACCAAACGTGTATGTGAATCTATTATACCCCAAATGCCAGTTTCCAAAACACAATGAGTCCTGAAGGCCAAGACTGTGTTGCCAATACCACAATTCCTCTCAATACTCACAAATTATCACCTACCCTTCTCTGCAAGTTTGTCATCTCATGTTTTGCACTCCAAAATAAAAAAATAAAAAATAAAAGTACCTATGTATTGATACCTTATATAAGATTTTTATTTAGTTTGAATCTTGAGAAAAATATCAACTTTTGCCTTATAATATAAAGCTTAAGAGCATAATATATGACTTATTCCTGATATTGCTTAAAGAATCCTAACATCTTTATCCCTTTATTCAGTGATATAATCATAATGGTTCAATCTAACTCTTAAATAGAAACTGATACCTTTTTCTAGAAAAAGAAGGACATATATATGTTAAAAATGGTATCTATCAATTTATTGTATTATTTCAATTAATGTAAGAATGTGATATATTCATTTTGTTTATCATTTAACTTTTAGAAGATAAAAGGATAGCTAAAGTACTTAAATGATTGGTTAAAATAGCTTAGCTTAAACTGTGAGCATAAGCAACTAGTGGTTGGAAAAATCTTTTAATTTATTTAAGAATAATTACAAAATAATCAACGTGTAGTTATTTGTGTCTTAATTATCATATTGATTATAAATTATTGTATATATGTATGTATGTTTCTTAGCTCCTCCTAAAAAGATGAGCAATAGCTAATATCAGTACAAATATTTCTTGAATTATGAAACCAGTCCAAGCAGATTCTAATAATTTATAGAAAATTAAACTAAAGTTACATATATAATGCAAAAATGGTATATATGACAACAACTAGAAGTGTTATGTCTTTTTGTCTTAGTGGCTTGAAATTATATGGTTAATATGAGAGGAATTAATGATTCCAGTTGTGAGTTTAGAACTATGTAGCCAGTTTGACTAGTTTAATAAGGCACTAAAGCAACAGTGATCATCTACAATACTTAGTTTGTTTTATCTATTAAATAAATTGATAATATTCTCGTAATAAACTTAACAATGGCCGTTTATAGCACATATTTTCTTCTATATATCATGATTGCATTTGACTAGTTTGCTTAGATATTAAATTATTAATGGTGATCTATAAGTTTCAATGCTCAATACCACAATGACATCATTTTATTGCCCAAATTTTTACCCTTTGCACTCCGCTGTCCCCTCTCAGGGGACAGCGGAGTGCAAAGGGTTAAGTAGATTAAGTAGTCAGGATAAGCAGCTCACCAGCCACAAGGGCAACAGTGAAGCTGTTAGTCCGAGTGGTTCGAGAGTAGTGCTGGCACAGCCTATAGGCTACAATATGAGCTTAGCATCTGATGTACAAATACCGTAGTGAAGTAAGGGTATTTGGATGTTAGGTTTATATATTTTAAACCTGCCTAATTTGGTTCACCTAATTAATAATATACTTTTCTCAAGTTAATTAGAAGTTGATTTAGTAGTTTGGAAGATAAGTCACTTACTTAATAATTTTAAGTTTAAAGAGATGTTTTGGGTAGCAGTTTAGTGTTAAATGATTGATTCAATAGATTTTTTTGTTTGGCTGAGTGGTTGATGGCTTTTGTTTGAATCAATAGGACACAGTTTGGCTTTAAGGGGTTATTAGTTGTTGGTTGTTTTGATAAGTTCAGTGAGGTTTACCTGAGTGCTTTTAGTTGATTTGATTGAGCAATTAGATTTTGGCTGAGTGGTTTTGTTTATCTATAATATAAAATCTAAATTGATAAATTGAAAATATGAAATTCTATAGACACTGTAGTGAAGCGGGTAAATCAGCTAGTTACCCAAAAAAAATTTTAATTGCAATTTTCAAAGGATGACAATATAATGTAAGTTACAATTATAATCTAGTTGGGGACTATTGCCAACAACAAAGGTATTTTTAAAATGTCCAATGAAAGGGGCGCTTACTTGTTGTAATTCTAACATTGTAACAGCCAATTTGATAGCTGATTAAAGTGGTTTTAGCACGCTATTTCTAAAACTATCTGTTGGGATCATTCCATAAGTTTTACCAATACATATTTTCTGTCAGTAGGCATACTGAGATTTTTTATGACATGATTTTTGATTTACACATGTGTAAAATACACTTGACTGATATATTATACCTATTTTTAATCATAACCTTTACCTTAAAATAGATATTATTTATTGAGATTACTCAGGATGAAGTTGTTGAAGATCTATCCTTCTTCTTAATTGCCATTTATACTAAATGAGGTCAAAAGCACTAGCTTATCAGGAATCACCAGAGTGAGGTTGAATTCAATCAATTCAAGAGCTTGACTGGGCTAGTTATCATCATACAACTAGTAGTCTATCAAATAAATATTCAAGGTGGGTCAACCTTGGGACAATTATACCACTCTGAAAATTTTTCTAGCCATTACAGGTTTTAAACTTGAAACCTGAACTAGGGTGGAAGCAGTTTTACCTGCCAGGCTAACCGCCCTCCATTTAGTAGTCTATCTATTAAATTAATAGTTAAGTCAACTTGTGCACCTGTAGAACCCCAAGGTTTAATATTAATTGCTTACTACAGGGGATTTAAGTTTATATGAAGACCAGAACATCGAATTTATAAAATATATGAAGCATATGATTAGATATGAAGAGGGATCTTAGGACGCCTGTCAGGGTAGCAATATTTTCTTAGTGGCTGGTATATATTGAGCCCAATTTTTAGTGAATTTTGTAAAATTACAAACTGAAAAGTAATTCAGCTAGCCACAACACTGACCCACTGATGTCCACAGCCCCACCGCCTGCTGCTCAAGTGTGAGCAGCAGTAAAACCCCACCCAGCATTTTTCGTTCAGGGGAAAATGTGTTTGGACTGGTTCATCCAGTCCTAACCAATCCTTATGTTGGTTTGTTCTGCCAAAGGATCTCGCCATTTACCTCACACCATCCCAGGTTGTGCCCCATTGCCCCTCTTGTCCTTCCCTGCTCTCACATGCATTTCAGCCTTAGGGTCAAATACGAAAAGTTTTTCCCCATAAGTAGACAAACCCATAATCAAATTAGCACAGGTGGTGATACAACACGCCATTTTTATTGATTTTTGCCCCTACTTGGAAACTTTGATCTCAGTTTCACGAGCAAAGCTGATGCTGCCACTGCAGAAACTGTGCCCCTGGTTTTTCAGGGCACCTCAATTCCCACAATGTGCACCTGGCTCCCCACTGACTCCATGATGGTGGTTCAGTTTGCCAGGTTGGCCACTCACCTTCCCCTGGCAGTGCTCCATCAGAAGCTGATGGCAGGTTTGGCAGCCTATGGTGCAAACCCCACCCTTCAATTTGTGGTCCCCAATGGAACCACACACCTCACTGGTAATCAGGATTTTGCCATGATAAGCACTAAATTTACAAATAGAGCCATCCAGATTCCCCCACGCTCCTTTTTTGCTTCTGCCCTTGACCACCCATTCTGTGCCCATGTTGAGGGCGGGTGGACCATCTGTATGTCCTGATTTAAGTTGGACCACTCATAGTGGATTTTCCCCTACTTCACTGCCTCTGCTACCTCTACAGTCTTGGCCACCGACTCTTCATCTGCTGGCCACACCATAGCTATCTTGAGGTGGGGCAATTTTACCCCCACCTATACAAAGCCTAATTCCACTGCTGCGTCTAAAGCAGCCAATCAGAACCATCCTAAGTCTGGAGCCACCAATGCTCCCACCAATAAGGATTCAGCTTGGAAAACAATTCACTCCTGAGCCTCAACCTAATCACCAGCCTCAGCCATCCCTATTGAGGAAAACCTGAGTTTGTATGACTTGAACTCATGGACCTCATTAGTTGAAACTGACGAATCAGGTAATGTGATTGAAGACTCCGAAGTTGACATTAGAAAATTTATCCCTACATGATCCCCCATTGAGATCCCTCGGCATTTTTATGTCCCACACCCAAATGACAATTTGTTATGAACCCAACACCATTTTGCTGTGGCAGCCGCTGCCCAACCTGATAAAGTTTTTCTCCACAATATTATATCCTGAACAGTGATGAAACTGTCCAAAGGTCTCTTTCCTCCCATTCTTGCTCAGACCTGCCCACCAGAGCAAAAATACCATTCTACAGCTGCATAAACATTCTGCTGATGCCATTCAGAAAGTTGTTGCAGCTTCACAATTCAAACACAAATAACCTGAGCTAACACTGCTTTAGTTTCCCAACTTCCTGCCATCCACATTCAAGCAGAAAAGTGCTCTTCCACTTACCTGAGCGTCATCTATGATAATGATAATTTCTATGAACAACTGGTCCTCTGCGATCTTAAACCTCATATTGCTGATAAACCCACGCCCTTGCTCTCTGCCTTGGCCCATGCTTTGTACAATGTGGGTACAGTGGATGAGCCCCCAGTTCCCCCTTCCCCTTCTGCCATGATGGGATAAGCGGTTCTCCATTGTGCCAACTAGTTGGTTTTTTCAATTGTGTGTCTTGTTGCTCGTTTAGGGCAATTATTTCCGGTTTTTTTGGTTTGGTTAGGTTTGATGCTTCCATTTTGGTAATATACATCCACTGGCTGGCATACCTCAAACAAATTTAGTGGCTGGTATATTGGTGGATCCTAAGTATATATACATCGCAAATATTGGTTTAAATGAGATGACAATTACCATCTAAGAGCAACCCACAGAGATAATCAAAAAAGTTTAGAAGATATGAAATATTGACGTGGGCATTTCAAATCCTACATACTGATAATTTGGGCAAAGTTATGAACTCTTTCACCATACTACCAGCCAGGAAGTAAGAAGATGAAACTTTGAG
Organism: Massospora cicadina; assembly: GCA_022478985.1. NCBI lineage: Eukaryota > Fungi > Entomophthoromycota > Entomophthoromycetes > Entomophthorales > Entomophthoraceae > Massospora > Massospora cicadina. The sequence continues at coordinate 41,800 of JAKSZP010008345.1, forward strand.
CACCTTTTACACATGAAATAATCTATTCTAGATGGATACCAATCTTTTATTTTTTAATATAAAAGATCACAATATTAAGCACATTAAGCTTAAGACCAGAAATAACAAATGATACATGCCAGAAATTATAAGATTTAATTGCCAATGCAGTCCCTTATTTGCAGAACAGTAGTTCCAGAAGCAAAATTTGTTGTGGCAACTAGACGCTTGTTTTCAGCAAATTTATGTAGAAGTGTATTCCACAACTCAATGTGTTCAACTTAAACATCCAACTAAATAGTCCATACCCAAGCTAAATACTGAACACTGGAGTATTGTCATAAAATCTAACCAGCAAGGAAAAAAATAATGGAATTATGAAGTTGACAAAAATTGTTGAGTTGCAGAAGAAAATATCGTCAAATCAATCAGAGCCTAGTCTATCATTGAACTAATGGTAGCTAAACTACTTAGACCAATACTATACCTAATTTGGTTATAGGGAGACAATTAATTAAGAATACTTCCACTGATATTGCAAAGCAATTCAAAAAGCCTCAAGGAAGATACAAAAGTAGATAGTTATAGAATTTACACTGATGTGAAAATTGTCAATAGCATACTCTGGAATTACAGACTAAATCCAAAATTTGATTTATTAAAAGTCAAAGTGACCAAGTTGGATGATAAAAAAGTTAAATATGTAGAAGACAACCACAAATTGTATGAGCATTTATATGATGTACAATATTTAGGAAGCCTCACTCTAAAAAGAAAGTTGAGACATTGAAACGGCTTTAGAGTGTGAAATGGAAAAGAATCAATAATTATAGGATAACAACTGAAAGTGAAAGACCTGGGAGGAACAAACTCTCTTTCCGCTCAGCATAACTTTCTGAGCGATTTATACAGTTAAAAAAGTAAAGCTTAATTGACCGCCATAGTTTCGCTCTGATGTCATCAGATTCCCTTCTGGCTGCCCCAGTATAGATCAGTGGTGAAAACCCCCTGCCAAATTCCATCCAACATGAAAACACGCTCAGACTGGCTCGCCCAGTCACACCAAATCCCTGGGATAGTTCATTCCTCTCAAGGATCTCGACGCCCACCTTGCTCAAACCCAAGTGGTGCCACGATGCCCCTGGTGCTCCCCTGGAGCAACATGCAATTCAGCCTTAGGGTCGAATATGGGAAACTTTTCCCATGTAAGGACTAAGCCATTATCAAAATGGCTCAGGCGGTGATGCATCCCACCTGTTTTATTGACTTCTGCCCTATAAAGGGTATTTTGATCTTAGCTTCACCTGTGAAGCTGATGCCACCATTGCATCAACGGTGCCCCTGGTCTTCCAGGATACTCCTATACCAACAACTCAGACCTAGCTCCCAGCGGACACCACTTTGGTAGTTCAGTCGCTGGTTTGCCTACCCACCTTCCCCCTGAGGTGCTCCACCAGGTGCTGATGGAAGGTTTGGCAGCCTATGGCTCCAACCCCATCTTGCAATTTGTGGTCCCAAATGGGGCCACATGCATCGCTGGGCCTTGGGGTATGCCATGATCAGCCCTTAAATGAACAAAATTGCCCCATAAAAACCCCTCATGCCGCTATCCCCTCTGCCCCAAACTCATCTATTTTGGGCCCGCGTCAAGGGTGGCTGAATGATTTGTATATCCAGTTTTGAGTTAGACCACTCAAAACGCAATTTCCCATATCTAGCAGCTTCTGACAGCACTAATAGTTTGTCTGACGGCCACCAATTCACTTCCCACCACAAGCCAATTCTGGCATGGGGTACAAACCTACCTCCCCTCCCCCAAAGCCTGTTGCTGCAGCTGCACCTGCAGCCACCAATCAGCCACCACCTTGACCCTGTGCCACGCATGAATCTTTCAATCAAGTGCAGGATTGGACCCCAGTTCAATCCCATACAAAATCTAACAAATCAACTAATCCTCAACCTTACGCTGATTCCCAAATTCAATTTTTCAGAACCCATGGGAGTTTTTGGATGAAACTGACAAATCAGGAAATATCATTGAAGAACCATTGCTGAAAGTTAACCATTTCTGTAATGCAAAATGGGATGCAGAATTCCCACTTCATTTATATGCCCCACAGCCAAATGACGAACTATTCTACAGTGCCACCAGCATGCAGTAGAAACAGCCATCACACAAGATTGCCATCCCCTCCCGCAAAGCTGCCGCCAAATCAGTGGTGGTGCTCACAGGAGAAATTCCACCTCTTGTTATCCCCAAAAATCATACTCCAAAAAGTAAGATTAATGTAAAACAACTACACAAAAAATGTCAATGATTCTATCCAGAACGTGGTAACTGTAGCACAGAATCCAAAAGCTAAAATTACCCAAACCAATAATGCCACATTCGTTAAACTATCAGACGCCCACAATAAAGCCAAAAAAGCTTTAGCCGATTATATTAATGCCATTTTTATGGTTGGCAATAACTCAGAAGTACCAATAATTAGAGGCATCAAACCACATACCACCAATGCCCCAACGCCCTTGCTATCTGCCTTGGCATGCACCTTAATCTGGAAAGAGATAGCTGATGCTGAAGATGAGCCCCCCAATACCCCTCCCCTTCTGTCATGTAGGGATAAGCGGTCTCTGCACACCTGGTTCGTTGTTTTTGTTTGGTGTGTTTCATTCAATCGCTCATTTGGGCGTTTTGTTTGAATCAATTAGTTAAGTTACTTTTAAGTTTTAGTTTTTAGTTTGATAATGTCCGCCCCTTGGTCAGCTTACTTCAGTTAAATAAAAGACCTGGGAGGAGCAAGTCTTTAAAATGGTAGACAAATAAAATCCTAAAATGGTAATTGTACTTTGGAATGATATAATGGGCCAAATTTTTTGAGAAGGATTTGACTTTACTAAAGCAGAAAGTAATACAAAAAATAGAATTTAGCTTATTTGGGAGATGGCAGGTACTTTTGAGGCCCTTACTGAAAGGACCCCTAAAGCTACTCCCAAGTCAGTCCACCTACAAGTTCATAACACTTTCTAAGTCATTGTTGAGGAGATTTGAAGCGCACCCTATCAACCCATTTTATTGAAAGAATGTGCCTGCATTATTTTAGGTACTCAAAATAATTATATATGGCTACAGTGATTGTCAGAAAGCTGTTACCTTCATAAATTGTTTTAATACCAAAATGTCATAACCTCAATCTACCATGTCTTTGTAGGGAAAACTGGTGTTTAAGGAAGCGAATGAGGCCATAATATAATAATATGGATGTCTGGAACGTATGGCTGCCCAAATCAATAAATTATGGCTATAAAATAAAAAAGATGAAATGTTGGACACTGTCAATATCCTGGCGGTAGCTAGCGCTCGCTGGTGCTAAATTCATGGATTAGAAAATTCAGCATAAAAAGGAGTATAAAAACAATCAAATGCTATTTTAAAAACGGGGGATTTGTAGTACCACTAGAAGAATATGTATAAGAAGTATATACTGGGAAAAACGGGGTTTAATTTTTTATATGGTTTTTAATAGTGATAGTGACGGGGTCAACAAGTGAACCCTCTCAATATCTTAGTGCTTAGTATTTAATTGTGTTGAGGCTCAAAGTTTGGACAGGGTTTAAATGACAAATTTAGGGAATATGGAGATTCACCCTATTGGAGCTCTTGAGACTCGCCACACTTTGAAGTAACAGCCAATCAAAGGTGATTGCAGGTAGGTTATATCTATGAGGTAAAGTTTTAATATATTTACCCAATTATTTGGTGGTAAAATATTTTCACCTTGCGGAACCCCTTCAACCCTATAAATGGTTCCTGTCTCCAAGGTGTAGGTTGTATTAAATTAGCTGTAATATGTGGAGGGACCTTAAAATGGTTCCCATAATCATGCCAATGATTCAGCGTAACCCTGCTACTTATCATAGGACTATCTGGATGAGGAGTGGGAGAAAATATATTGCCCCAGTTTGAGGGGTTCCACCAAGAATTGGCCAGGGTCTTTTTGCTGATATTATTGATATTTTCATCCAAAACGCTCCTTTTGCAATATTAGCTTATAATTGTCCGACATAACCCCCTTCAAGAGTGTTAGGGAGTGAATAAAGGTGCAAGAACCGGCCATGGACTCAGTTGACAGTGAAACCAGAAGCAAGGGTTTTAATAATGTAATCATACCCTCTCTTATATGTGACTACAAATGGGTCTTCCCAGATAGAACTGAGCTTCTCACTTCTAGGTGCGATTTGGTTGTGGTAAAACAGTACCACGTATGGATAATTGGAGGAAGGAAGAGGAGGCCGGAGCTCAATAGCAGCTTGGCCTTCTTTGGTGACAATCTTTGCCAAGTTAGTCATAGCCACAGCTTGTAGTTGAAAGATGTGCTGTGACAACACTTTTATGGCTTGTTCAGGGTCAGTCCTGTTAGATAAAGTATCCTTGGCTAATAAGGCTGTCACCCCAGGTTCTCACCCATACAGTACACAGAAAGGAGACATCTAAAGGATGCAATGGTAGCTAATACAGTAGGCCATGAGGGCATTGGGTAAGTAAAGATCTTAGTGATGAGGGTCTTAGTTCTCCATTTACCCAATTATAAAGACCAGGATCCCATTAACTCTTTCTACATTAACATTGGCGGATGTGTTATAGGGAGCCGTGAAGAGTTGTTGTGCTCCCATATAGGTGGCGTGGAGTTTAACTACTTGGGAGGTAACCTTTTCCATTATCACAAAGGAGGACCTAGGGGAAACCATGCTGCGTGAAGACAATAATGTAGGAAGGTGGCAGTGGCTTTAGCAAACTGAGCGGGGAGAGCAACAGCTTCAACACATTTGGTAGAATGATCAATTTCGACCAAAATATAGCGATTGCCACCTGTAGTCTGAGGGAGAGGACCTACCATGTCCAAATATATGGTATAAAAGGGATTTTAAGGCGCCGTAGTCTGTAACAGATATTGGATCTTGAAGCTGGATTTTTTACTGGTCAGGCAGGCATCCATGACTTCAGTTATGGTTTACAGAATGCCCTCCCAGTAGTACCTATCTTTTACCCACTCGTAGGTTTTGTGTACTCCGCCATTCCCCATGATAGTGTGAGACTCCAAGATGACATGTACTCGTTCTGACGGCCAGAGATAGGGAAAACAAATTACTCCTGATTTCTTATATAACTTTCCACTATCCACCTTTGTCTTGCAGGAGTGCCATGCTAGCATCTTCAGTACTGGTTCATCTTCGTCAGGCCATGCATCAGGAGTCATTAGAAGGTCATGCAACCTGTCTGCTTCTCTATTGTCAAGGTGAAGGATAGGCAGCTGCGTCAACCCATCTACATTTATATGGAGCGTCCCAGTTAGATGCTCAATCATCATATCAAGTGCTGGAGCTTAAGAGCCCAGAGAGCCAACCTCCCAGTGGGATCTTTCATTTTTTGTAACCGCTTTAAAGAGGAGTGGTCAATAACCACTTTAAATGAAGTCCCATATAGAAAAGGGCGGTAGTATTTGGCAGCGAGCAAGATGACCAGGCACTCCTTCTCAGAGACGCTGTAGTTGCACTCAGCTTTTTAAAAAATCTTACTGAATTTAGAATACGGGATGATCAACCTCATTTCCACCCAACTGAGCCAATATTGCTCCAACGGCGTAGTCATAATCATCAGTAAATAACATGAAGGGTTTGTCATAGTCAGGGTGGCGGAGGATTGCATTTGTTGCAACAATTTCTTCAGGATCTCAAATGCAGCATTTTTTTCCAAACCCCAATGGAATAGAGTATTCTTAGACTAGAGGCAGACGAGGGGTTCACCGAGCTGGGTGAATTTGAGAATATGAATGGAAATCCCCATCATACCCAAGAATACCTGGATGTCATAAAAGTTATTGGGCGCAGGAACTTCTTTATTGCTTTAACCTTATCCTGGTTGGGTGAATACCATCTTGAGAGCTAGCGTTCCCATTAAAATCAAGCTTCTTCTGGAAAAACGTGCATTTGAAGGGCTTCATCTTGATATTAGATTCCCACAAGCGTTGGAACACTTCCTTTAGGTGCATGAGATGCTCGTTGAAGGTCTTGGAGAAAATTGTGATGTCATCAAGATAGGCAATTACACAGCTCAGCTTGAGATCCTAAAGAATATTATCCATCGCCCGCTGGAAAGTTGCAGGCGCATTTCACATCCCCTGAGGTAGCCAAGTGGTTTGAAACAAAACCTCACTGTAGATAAGGGCACACTTCTCTTGATCCGTTGGAGGATAGCCCATCTTCCAGTACCCGCTAGCCAAGTCCTTGGCGGAAAAGAATTTTGACCTTAGAGTAGGGCCAGAGCGCCATCAATTTGGGGGATAGGGTAACCATCCTTCTTCATGAGGTTGTTTAATTTGCTGTAGTCCATCACTACTCAATAACCTCCATTTTTCTTCTTTATCTTTGGAAGTGGGGAAGACCAAGGGCTTTGTGAGGGCACCAGTAACCCAGCGTCCAGAAATTGTTTAAGCTCCATCCACATATGTAATTTCCCAACTTTAATTTGCAGTAAGGTTTGGTTCAGATAGTGTGAGCCTCCTTAACATCTATAGTATGCGTCCAACCCATCATATGCCCATAGTCTATTAAGATTTCGAGAAAATGTCGCTATAGACCTCAAGCAGGGTGAGGACTTTTTCAAGCTCCGCTGGTGTTAGTTCATCAGAGATATGAACAGTAGGCAGAGTACATAAGGATTAGCCCGCTAGTAAGTCCATATCCGTCATAGACCAAATACAGAGAACTTGCTTTATTTCCTCATTAGTGACCAGCAGGCCTCTTCCGATCTCCTGATGCTTTTTAACCATTTCCTTCTTGGTGAGATTCCCCAGAAGGAGATTAAAAGATCGTTGATAAATTGATTCTAGCACGCCTAGCAATACTTGGGGCTCTATAAGGGCTAACTCCATCAATGCTGATTAGGTTCAATAAGAAGGTGTGGGGGATTTGTAAGGTAATCTTAGTGTCAACTACCCGTTGTTCACCCACATTGATTACTACCTCTTTGGATGCATAGAAAGGGATACCCTCTATGGCGTTCACTGAGGGGGCACCATTTTTGTAATTCGTCCCGCCATTGTATAATACAAGGATAGAGCGTATTGGTTATTAACTTTGCAAACATACTCCTTTTTATTAAGCTCATCATTGGTCAGAATCAGAGGGACCTCATATTTGAGCAAGGAGAGAAAGCCTTGCTTCAAGTTCATAATCCTTTCATATTCAAAAATGAACTAGGAACCAATGAGTAGATAAAAGGTATTATTGGCCAAGGCTCCGCGGGGCCAACAAGATGAGCTTCCTAAAACGAATGGGCAGAGAAGAGTAAGCTCCAATAGCTCGGGTGTTGGCAGGACCAGAAGTTCCAAACTCCTGGGTGTAGTTGAGGTCATGGGACAATTAATCTTTTTAATGAGTCTTGTTGAAACCACGTTCAATGGGGATCCAGTAACAAAGATAGCACTAACCCTTTACTTGTTGATGACGACCTCCACCTTGGTAAAGTTACACCCAAGTTAAGGTGAGAGCTAGAATCTCCTTGAAATGGAGAGTAGAGGTAATTCTTTTGGCCGTTTCAGGATATTTTTCTTGGATAGTCTGTAGGGTATGAACACACTGGGTGGATCATATCAGATTAGCAATGAGCTAGTCACCGTTACTGGCAGTTGCAATGACCTCAAAACCCCTCAATACTTGACGAAGATAAGTTTGACAGGGGATTCTAAATATATCCACTCTCTCCGGTTTCAACCTTTCAGCTACCTCCACTTCACCTGAGACTCCTAAACCATAATGACCAACATCTTCACAACCCCCTTCAGACTTGCCATCAGATGGGTTATTGTGCACATCAAGTAGTCCATCAGTTGTAAGGTAAGTTCAGGGATTCTTTTATGGCAGGATAGTCCGTGGGGTTGCTCCTCCACCTTATTAACTTTTGGAGGAGGCGTTGGAATTGTAATGGCTTAGACTTTTGCCTTAAACGTGACAGGTTTGGGATGCCCCATGACTGCAGGTTTTGAACTAAGGTAGCATTAGGTGAGGCCTATTGGGATTGGGACAGCGGCTTGGAAGGACATAGCATTTGATCTACCTTAGTAGACCGCTCTGAAAGAGGAGTATAAGGTAAGTTAATAACTGATTTCACCGGCTGAGCTTTTAAAATTAAGCTGGAGGGGAGCGCTGCCCATAAATGCAGTATTTTCTGGCTATCCTCACATTTTTGAAGAGCATCTTGTCGATGCAGCTCATCAGAAGCTGAATTCAAGAGGGTGACAGCCATAGAAGAGGCTAAAGGGGTCAGAGTTGATTCTCCCCTTGGAGCTTTTTGCATAAGTTCATGTTCATGAAAGTCAGACACTGCTAAAAGAGCCTCTTTTATATCCCAAACTGTTTGGAAGGTGCGCTTGACTGCATAGATATACATTGTTAAATAGGGAAAAGACGCCAAGTCAGCTATGATATCAGTAATAGCATCACCTAAAGATAGCAGTTTGGCAAGCAACAAGGTTGAGCTTTACTATAGGATCGCTCAATAAAAGAGTTGATTTATTCTCCCTCTTGAAATTTAAGTACGTAAAACCTTTTTTGCCTTTTTAAACTTTATGGGGAGCCTAATTCTTCAATGAGCGCTTGCTTCACCTCCGCCTAAGTGCTAAGTATGTCCTATTGGGAACCATGATTGCCTGAGCCATACGACTCAAGCAGGGAAGGATATTTTTGAGTTTTTGCTTTTCATTTGCTCCTTCCATCGCAGATTCATACACAAAGAGGAAGGAGGCAATACTGCTCTCGCCTGGGGTAAACTTGTCCCTAAAAGGGGTTTTTAAATGAGGGGAGAGGCTACCTAAGGGCCTTGAGAGGGGTGCTGCTCAAGCTTTTTGAGTTGAGACAATATAATAGCTATCTGTAATTCTAATCCAGCTATCATGGACTCAAATGAAGTGGGGAGGTTGTGAGGGTTAATTTGCCCATCAATCTCTATATTTTAATGAGACTTAACGTGGTAAACAGGCTACTGCAGTGAGCATCACTTGTTTAAATCTTGGCATTGGCTAATGCTCGCTGGTGCTAAATTCATAGGATTAAAAAATTTGGAAGAAACAGGAGTATAAAAACTCTCAACTGCTATTTTAAAAACGGGGGATTAGTAGTACCACTAGAAGAATAAGTATAAGAATTATATACTAGGAAAAACGGATTTTCTTCTGTATATGGTTTTTAATAGTAATAGTGGCGGGGTCAACAAGTGAACCCTTTCAATATCTCAGTGCTAAGTATTTAATTGTGTTGATACTCAAAGTTTGGACAGGGTTTGAATGCCAATATAGGGAATATGGGGATTCAACCTATTGGAGCTCTTGAGACTCGCCTTGCTTTTCTGGAACAGCCAATCAAGGGTGAAGGCAGGTAGGATAAATCTATGAGGTAAGGTTTTAAATTTAAATTTAAATTTACTGCGGGGAAGGCCGGCCATGGGACGGACACTTCTGAATATGACTCAGACGAGACAAAACTTAGTACCAGGGGAGGCACCCCAGAGACGCAATGCTATCTCTTGTTGCCAGCGGGAACGCCACTTATGGGGAGGGGAGGGAACGTGTGAAGGGGCCGTAGCCACTATTGAGCACGTGTGGAGGAAGGGGTCTGATTTGATGAACCAGACTGGGAACCAGGAGGAGACCAGCTGTCGGCGATGCAGTGGGAGATATCCAAACATCCACGCTTGAAAGTGGTCCACCAGATGAGACTGGAATCTGTGGACAGCTTCAGGGAGGGTGGGGATGGAGCCAGCGATGGCATTCAAGACAAACTTGTGGATAGTCCACATGGCGATTGCAACCACCAGAGCACGGAGGGAGGGTGGGAGGGGGGAGGCCATTGATGAAGCAAACATATCTCTTGACAGACTGAAGGGATGCGTTTGATCCTGGCCTAGCAGACGTTGGACTTCGCGCCATATCACTTTAGAGGTGGGGCACTTCTCCAGGCGGTGGAACATCGTTCCATACTGGCCACACACGACACAGGATGAGTGTAAAGCGTTAGAGCGCTCAGCTGTACGATACACCCGCCTCAGGCAGCGCCACACATGAGAGCGGACTTGAGGCACCAACAGAGGATGGTGTGCGTATTTCCAGATAGTCTTTTGGGTCTCAGTGGAATAAGAGATGTCTATCATGTCTAGGTAGTCCACCCTGGATAGGACTTGGGGTCGAATGGGGATCACGCCATCATGGATGAGTAGCCCCTGTACCTCTTGTGTGAACTGAGGAGAGGGGCGGCCTCTTCAGGTTGTATGTCCACTAATACGAATTTTCCACTCTGCGCTTCGCATGGAGAGTGGGATTCGTTTGTAGTGGGTTTTAGTCCCGTGAGGACCTGTGGCCGATGTGTGTGATGCGAGGTATTTCATCAGGGAGTGTGGGTTTGATGGATTGTTGAGGCCCAAGGCTCGGGAGAAGTTGGAGCGGGCCGTGCAGGACCAGTGTTGGGATGGGAGTGTAGGAGCGGTGACAGCCGCAATCCAGGTGCCCAGGATCTTGGCAGCATGGGCTTTGAAGTCAAGCAGGCCCATGCCACCATGATGATGAGGGCCAAACATGCCCTCTAGCCGTACTGGTGGAGGGCGGCCTGACCAAAGCCATCCTTGCAGCAAAGCATACAGGGATTTGAAGAAGTTTGGGGAGAAGGGGATGGCGTGGGCTCCGAACCAGACTTTGGTCAGGAGCATAGAGTTGGCAAGAACAACCCTGCCAGTGAAGGTAGTAAGGTGGGCTCTGAGAGAGGCGATTCGCTTCGTCACGTTGTCCAGTATATGGCACTCCATTACTGCTGACGCGTATCCACCTGCCTCCATCCACACGCCCAGATGGCGTACCGGTCCTATGGTAGGATGTGGCACAAAGGGGAGCACCAGTGGAGTGGCTTGTGTTGAGTTAGTAAGGTGTGGACGTGGGCGAGCAGATGGGCTGGATGGGAACTACTTGCTGGGGCCCAGCAGTTCTGAAACCGACCAAGGAGGATGATTTCGGTTTTGGAGGCGTTCAGTGCCGCGTTGCTTACCCGGGAATATTCCTGGATGAGGGCTTCAAGCGCGCGTGCATCTTTGTTATTAGACACCCCCACCACACAATCATCTGCAAATGCCATCATCTTGACTGGGGTTTGGCCTGGCACATGGACCCCAGTGAGGTGGGCATTCACATTTCGCAGTAGTGGGTCAAGGCTGAAGTTGTATAAGAGTGGGCTGAGGGGGTCACCTTGTCACAGGCCCCTTTGAGGGCGGACTACTTCCGTTAGGAAGCCTGGGCCACGCACTGCCATTGTTGCAGATTCCGTGAGCAGCATCACCCAGTTTATGAAGCGGGGGTAGGCGGAATTGATGGAGGCAGGCCCTTAGGTATTCCCAGTTTACTCTATCATAGGCCTTTTGTTGGTCCAAGAATACAAGTGCCCCAGAGGCTGTGGACTGACACACATTAGCCACAGAGTGCACGTTATCCCAAATCGACCTTCTGGGGATAAAACTGAATTGTTCTGGGGAGATGGTGGCAGATGCTACAGTCCCTAAACGGTTAGCCATGATTTTGGTTAAAATTTTGGTGTCTGTGTTTGTTAGAGAAATGGGGCGCCAGTTGGCTAAGTCAAGCCTATCCCCTTTCTTGAAGAGTGTGACCATAAAGGCCTCATGTCCTCCTGGTAGGAGGTGCGTTTCCAACAGGCTTTGGTTGAGTGAGGCTAGCAGCAGTGGGGATATATACTTAAAATATTTTTTGTAGAACTCATATAGAATGCCATCTGGGCCTGGGCATTTTTGGTTTGGCGCACCACAAATGGCTGTCCATAATTCGTTTGGAGTAATTAAATTCATTATTTCCGGGTATTGGAAAACAGTGCTGATATGAGCTCAGTCAAAAAATTCCACCATTTTGGCCAGCTGAATTGGTTCAGTTCAGTATAATTCAGAGTAATATCTTTGCATTTCGATTGCCACTTTGGCCAGTGTGTTCGCAATGGAATTATCCGATCTTTGCACCTGTGTGCAGGCCATGCTCTGGCGTGGTGCGAAAATTTTTTTAAAGAAGTATGCGGTGCACTTGTCGCCTTTAGTGATGCGTGTGGCCCTGTATTGGACACAAACCCAATGTTTGTGTTGCCTTTCGAGTGCATTGAGGTGGGCAGCTGCCTCCACCCACTTCCAGCCCCATGCAGGGCTATAACCTGTGGCTGGAATGTTGGACTCCAAATGGGCCAATTCTGCCAGCGCGTGTGAGTAACCGCCAATGTGGCTCGTGAGCGCTTGGAAGAGAGATGGCGATAGTGGCGGATGGTGTCTTCTTTGAAAGTTGCCCATGTGGAAATGGGGTCCGCACAAAATGGTGCAACAAACGATTTCGCCAAAGTTGCCTCTTCCACCCACATGGAAAATCCTGTTGATGTGAGCTCAGGGGGGGGCAGATTTTGCACCAATGTGGGGCCTTTGACAACTGTGATGGGTAAGTGGTATGTTATTGAGACCAGCCGGTGGTCAGAGAATTCCATTTTCATTGTTTTGAAGTGGGAGATGTGGGGTTGGAATTTCGCCAGCGTTAGAATAAGGTCGATGCAGGTCATGGACCTTAATTGGCCGTTGTGGATGTGGGGACGCATTATATTTTTGAGCAGTGGGGCATGTCATGGCAGCACATCTATTAACCCAAGAGTGGCTTTAAGAACGCGTAGTTCTACGTGACCCTGTGGGGCATGGGGTGATGGCAGCTACTGGTCCGTTGGTGAGGTTAGCCAACAGTTCATGTTGCCAACTAGGAAAGAATCGGGGGGTAGCAGGAGGGATTTGACCAATGAGAAAAATTCCCGACGCTTGTGTGCACCGTTTGGGGCATAAATGTTGACGATTGTGTGTGCAACATCAGCCCACGAGAAGGTGACAATGAGCACTTGGCCATTTAGGAATGTTTCTGTGGATGTGAATTTGAAAAAATTGTTTTTCTGAATTAGCACCCCACAGTGCTTCGACCAAAAGGATACAGATGGTAGGAGCATTGTTTTCCAAGCTTCCTCAGAACCTCGTGGATAGTGGGACTCCTGGATAGCCAGGATATCCACAGGTAAATTGTTTTGTAAAAAACTCAGTTTCCTAGCCTGGGATGGAGAGGCCTTGAGTCTGGCGGTATTCAGCGTCCCTAGAGTGAAGGTTTCCCCCATTGCACCTTAGTTGCGAGGGGGTGGGCCCCGGGCCCACCAGCCTCTTCCAGGTCCCCATGGGCTTTCACAGCAGTGCGGGTGTTAGCAGCAACACTATAGGGTTTTGTTAATTTTTGCAGAAAGAGTCGCGTTGGCTTTGGCCTTCACTTTTTGTTTTCCCTTCGTCAGATGAATTTTTTGCGGTGCAGATAAGTTTGGTGCACCGTCGAGTGGGGCAAAAAAAATTTTTTTGGTTGGGATAGGCTTAAGTCAATTTTGACTGAAGCTTGGGTGCAGCGATTGGGTGAGATCGAATCTCCCTTTCAGATCCTTGGATTGAGTGGCCTGCTCGGCATGGGCCTCCCAATCTGATTGGGTGATGGATTCCCAAGTTGCTTCCACCACGAAGGTCTCCATGTCCTCCTGGCGTTGTGAGTATAGGATGGTGGTGGTAGCCTTGGCCACTTCCTTGGCCGCGGCCCTATGGGCCTGCTTGGCCTTCTTTCACTCCTGCGGGGAGATGGGCTTTACCAATAGGTAGCAGCCTTGTGCTCCCCATGGGAAAGCCTCCTTGGTGCTTGTGGTTGGTTCGTAGTGCGCCTCTCCGCTGGCCATGGCCGCTGAGGGGTGCTCTTGGAATGTGACACCCTCCTTGATGGGGCATGCATGCGCCTTATGGCCAAACATGTCACAGTGGGTGCAAATGGGGGGCGCACTGTCCACGGTTACCTGGAATGGGTGGGTGGTATGCCCTGTGATGTCAATAAAGGTGGAGTGCGGGATTTGGGTTAGGTCCTTCGCGATCTCCTCAGTTGGGGTCGGAAATGTGATTGCTTTGCTGGTGCACAGGTGTGGCATCAGCGTAAAACATTGCATTTTGAAAGATTGCATTTCACCATATATGGCGAGACCATCTTTCAGGTGTTGCTCCAAAATGTCACGTTTTACCGTAGTAGGCAAAAAGTCAAATGTGAGGAAAATTTGGTTTGATTTTGTCCATCTGGTGCATTTGATTTCAACGACCCATTGCCCTTCGGGGAGGTCAACCACTATGCGCACCACTGCAGCCTCATCTGCTGCTATTTTGCTTTCAAAACCTAGGTCCAGCCAACCATGTGACATGGAGTGAGGTGCAATGTACACCGCGGTCAGGAAAATTTTGTGTACATCTTCACAAAATTTTTTCCATAAGGCCGTTATTTGGATGTCCAGATACACATGGACTCCGAATTCCACCAACAAAAGTGGCTTGGAGTGTGGCGTGTTGATGTACTGGTTGCATTGTGCTTGCCACGCGAGTATCTCCGGGGAAATTGTGATCGCCAGTTTTTTTAGATTTTTTTCTATTCCGCTGGATCCTCCAGGGCGTTTTTGAATGTTAGATGCCGCGGGCCTTCCGCCTGCTCCTCTTGCCTTGCTTGCCCAACTGATCCCAGACATGGGCGCAGACTAATCCCCTCTATGAGATTATCAAACTAGATTTAGTATAGAATTGATTGGGTTGCAAAATTGTTTGCAAAAAGAAAGAAAAGTAATTTTTATGAGGTAAGGTTTTAATATAGTTTACCCAATTATTGGGTGGTGAAATATAATCACCATGCTGACCCCCTTCAACCCTATAAAGGGGCCAGTATCCACTGTGTAGGCTGTACTAAATTAGCTGTAAGATGGTGAGGAACCTCAAAATGTTTCCTCTGATTCTGCAGATAATTTAATGTAACCCTGCTACTAATCGTAGGCCTAATTTGCCAAGGATTGGGAAACTTTAGGTTGCCCAGTTTATTTGGGTTCCACTGAGAATCAGCTATAATCTTTTGGCCAATATTATTGCTATCTTAATACAAAACTCTCTTTTTACATATTGGACTTGTTTTTGTCCAACAGACACATTTGTCAATTGTTTCTTTCTAGAAGCCCAGATTTTTGTGGAAGTTAATGCAATGAGTGATTTTGACGCCAGAATTGCCATGCATAACGTGCTACAACCTTATAGAGCCCTCCATTGGGCAATGGTATATGTCTTTACCAGCGAAAACTCCATTTTACATATTTATAATACTTGCAGATTCCATGGTCATATTTAGAATTGCCGAAATGGAGTTATAAACAGAATAATCAAACAATTACTAATAATAATCATGCCAAATTCTGGATAAACCTCGAGAATATGGTAATTGAGGAAATCAAAGCAGACCATCATAAGGACAAAAGCCGGCCAATAAGAAATGATTGACCTGTAACAAACGTGGACAGCCCAGAAATTCACAAATATCTATGTTTTAAGGAGGTACAAAGACTAAGCTAATTGGTGCAACCAAAGGGAAATAAGGAGACTACTGAGAAGCAGAAAAAAATAATACATTATAAACAAGCAACAGTCTATATCTGAATGTAATCAAAGTTCCCCCACCAAACTTTTGGAGAGTTTGAATTAGTCAGAGGTTTTTATGGATGAGCTTGAACTAGATCCATTGCATCAGGAGTATGTCAAGGTGAGAACATGGTAGCTAGATTGAAATCAAAGAAATTGCTCCTGAAATTGTAGAATAAGTAGCTCATCCTTATGTAGGGAAAATAGTAGATAAAGTCTGATCTACTGAAGATGCAACCAGACTATTGAATAAAAAATTTGAGGATATCAATGTCAGAATTTAAAAGAGCTTTCTTTTGCTTTGATCAACTAAATTGAAGCTGAATTTTAATTTTTAAAAATTCAAAAAACCAGCTGCTTGAATGAGCAATTTAAATCAGAATGTCAATGCCAACAACACATGCTTCCCTGGCTTGGGGTGGTGGTGCGCCGCCTTCTGGAGTCCTTCAGCCACCGCTGAAGCGCGTCCAGGGTGGCTCTGCTAGCCCTCCTAATGCCACCAGGCGTTACTTCCCCCTTGAGACTTATCACACCATCTTACTAACTCACATGTGGTGCTGCAGAGCCCTTTGGTACTCCCTCAGAGCAACCTTCATTTCTTTCTCTGTGTCAAATATGGGAATCTTTTCCCATACACAAATGTGGCCATAAATGAGATGGCCACGAAATTTTTCAAACCACCAGATATATTAATTTTCGCTCTTTAAAGGGTTATTTTGACCTCATATTTTGATCTGAGGCCATGCGGCAGCAGCATCTAAGCTGCCAATTAATTTAAAAAATATCCCAATCCCCACTGTTCACACATGGCTCCCAGAGGAGGATACTTTGGTGGTCCAGTCTGCCAGGTTGCCATCATTTTCTCCCCTAATCGCCTTTGCCACGAATTGATGGAGGGTTTGGCCATTTATGGCACAGACCCCATCTTACGGTTTGTGATACCCAACTGAGTGTGTTGGTTGGCAGGGCCTCACACCTTTGCGACAATCTGCCCTTTCCATCATGGCACTCACCTCTCAATTCTCCCCCTCACACTGTGATCAGATCTGCACCTGATCGCCCTTTTTGGGTGCATGTCAAAAACAGCCGCGTCATATGCCCCTTGTGCTTCAAATTAGATCATTCAATGCGCAAATGTCCCACAGCTTCCACCTCTGAAACTTCCGTTGCTCTTCCTTCTGGAGTCATTCCAGATGCTGCATCACCCAAATTTTTCAAGTGGGGCGTAATCCACTCACCCCCAACCTCAGTTAATTCTGGCGCTGCTTCCAAAGCAGCAGCCAGTCAAAATTTATTTTTTTGCAAAAAGTGTTGGAGTTATGAAACCTGAGCCAATGGCTGAGACATTTTTGGCTGAGCTGCCATGGTCAAATGTTCACAGCCAATCAGGTTCCGCCACTGCACCAACTCCAGTGGCTGGCCCAGCATTAGCTGAGTTAAATCCATTCAAGTGCCTTGAATGGATTGATGATAGCAACCAGACGTACAATGTAAAGCTAAATTTCACTTTGAAGGAATTTTTTGTAAAACCTCCCTATTTGCATCCCTGCCATTTTTTGTCTAAAAACAGTTTTCCTAATTGTAAAAATATATAAAAATGGAGGTAGAAGCAGCAGCTGCTCCGGCCAACACCCTCCTCCACCAACATCTCCATGGGGTGATGGAACCCCTTGTTGAGGGTCTTCCCATCCTGAATTTCCCCCATGATTTTGATGAGGATGCAAAATATGAAATTGGGGAGCTCACTTTTAGAGCATGCTGCACTTGCATCGACGTGACAAAAGCTTCTCCATTTGACCCCAATTATCTCCAACCCCACTAGCGCATCAAGTCTTTCACTTGTGTGCCTGCTCTCATCACTTTTTCTGAGCATCAGCATGCTCAATAAGTTGAGGCAATGGGCCTGCTGGCCTCATTAACAAAGAAAACCCACAATTATACATCCTTATGCCACATGTCATTGATGCCCCAACCCCTATGTTGTCCACCATGGTCCACCAGCTAAAGCGGACGCCGGAAAAAAGGTTCCTCAAAGGTTCCTCACCTTCTGATATAGCTTCCTAAGCTGATGACTTAGGGGCTATAATAGGAATTTTTATTTACAATGATCCCTTTGTTTGGCTTATTTGCAGATAAAGATGCGTGGTGGCTCCCCCATTTTTGGTTGGGCACCACTAGTGCTAAAATATCAAAATTTAAAATATTTACAATTAGAGAATTTACTCTTGATATATTTGTGAAATTAAATTCACACTATTGATTCAGAAAACAAATCTGTTATTTATGCAGTAAATCATAGCCTTTCATATTTTTATGAGTGTATGTATAGAGATAAAATTGTAAACTAAGTATCAGTAATAGTAAACATATAAAGAGGAGCAAAAAACAATATGACTTTACTAGAATGGTCAAACAACTGAAAGTCAATCTAAACTTGGAATTTTAGAAGCAGTATGAGACAGATGGCCCAGTTAAAACTAATTACAGTGGCTTACACTGCCTTCTCATACAGTTTGGTCCTTAGTCATATCTATGCTAGCAACTTTTTACCTAATCAGAATTATGAAATCTTATCAGTGCTGACTTCATGCGCATTATGGAGTAAAGTGTGAACTTGAGGAGGATTTCTGTTGATTCTGGACCAGACTTTTCCATTAATCTACTTTAAAAGTAAAATGCTTCCCTCAGCTAGAGAAATAATTTTAATTTTAATATAAATGAATGGTTTCATACTACTAGTTATATATTCATTATGAAGAAGATCTCTACATTACTGAAGTATGTGAACAAAAACTAAAGGATACTCATCTAATCGAAGGATGATGTAACCATTCTGCCAGGAATGCAGAAGGTGGTTGAGACTGGACTAACATTGGAAATCCTGAAAAAGTTATATGTGGATATTAAAGCTCCTTGGCAAAATCAAGCATTGAATTTTTTTTAAATCCAAGTATTTCAATTACTAGTAATGAGAGTTTTTTATCCTATAAGTCATACTAGGAAAACCCTTGATAAAAGTCAAGCAACAAGTGGTTTTATTTGTCATTTAATTTTAACAACTTAGATTCATTTTTATAAGTTCAGAAATTTGATGAAATGGGGCTAACTGTGAAATCTGCGTTTAGTGTTCATGTTTAATTGAGTGGGGCTAATTAGTGGGATTGATGGAAGGTCAAAAAAATAGGTATACTGGTTCTATTTTAAAAGCAACAAATTATTTGTGCACAAGATTAACATGGTTGAAGACGTGCGAAGAACATGTACATTGAGTCAAGACTGGAGAGTCAAACCTATCAGGATGAGAATTATTTGAAGATCTTGAGCAGCTGAGGCAATGTGTGCCAAAAAATTTAAGTGTTGTTATAGCATGGAATGCTTGTACCTCTGTCTAGTCTGTAGGCAAGCCTGATAATGATAGTCAAAAAGAAATATGGGCCAGATAGAGTTGTGATCAACTGCCTTTAGTCAAACAAGGTTACAAAGAAGAATTATTATCCCTTACAAAATATTTTTTATGCGTTTGATCATCTAGGAGGGGCTAAATTCTTGGCAATGGACTTAATCTCCAGATACTGTCAAATTGTTATGATATAAAAAGATCACAAATTGTGCTAGATACTGCCTCATAGTCTTTAGCATCCTATGAGAATGCTTTAAGGCTTATTTAATGCACCCATAATTTTCATTTTGTGATGGATATGATCTTATAAAACATCAAGTTATCCTGCGTCTTGGTCTAGAGGACAATATAAATGTGTTCAGCTGGAAATTAGTAAACAATCTATACCACTTAAAGGAAGTAATCAAGAGTTTGCCACCACGAATCTTAAGATTAGGACTCAAAAATGTCGTTTAATAAGAAGGAGCTGAAATTTATGTCTTTGTTTTAAACGCAGATGAGTTAAACACATAAACTAAAAGTGGATTCAGTGAACTGACCTTGCTTGCTTAACTTTAGAGGCTTACTCACTGCTCAAGTAACCTACTTCATTCAGATTAGGCACCAGACAACCTTCTCTAACATCATAATAGATTTTACTAAACAAATCCTCCTCCAACGCTACCCCTTGGTGCATTGATAGCTTAGTTAACTTTATTTGCTCTCTTAGCAAACTTCTTGACACTTTGATATTTTGAATTATGTTTGCCTTCATGATTCGACGGGAACTTTCTTAACCTCTTCCTTAGCGTTGTCAGAACCAAGGTATACTTGACAGAGTGTCTTCTTCAAAAAGGTTGATCCCATATTGGATACTGAAGATTACTAACATAATACAACAAAAGTAAAAGCAAAAATGATAAGTTTAAGATTCTATAAAATAAATTTTATTAACATATAAAATGAAGTCTTATATAATTTCAGAGGAATCAAGATATAAATGAATCTGATATTGTAAAATAGGGGAGATTTAGGGTTTTGATAGAGGTTTTTTAGGATCCTTTAGTCAGATGGCGTCTGACTGATGCTTTAGCTTATTCACTCATTTTTTCCCAATTCTTGTATTCGTGAGCTTCTTCTTATGGTGGTTACCCATATCTGGATGTTTAATGGCCTTAGTGCCTGGTCCTACCTCTAGGATTTGACTCATTATAGTCATTTTTAATATTGATTGATTCTCAAATCTGGCAATATGTGTCTCAAAATCTGGTTTGAGCAATAGTTCTCCTACAGTGCACCTCATATTGTGGCTTCAGGTCATTTAGAAAATGGACGACTACCCAATTTGATTATATACAGATTCAGTTGTTTGACACTGTCACTGACAAAACTAAGTTTTCTCATTGGGGCGTCATTGGCAGAATTAATATTATTTTAGCCCCCCAAAGATATAAAAGGGTGTCAAATTTTCATAGGAATTATGGGCGGCATCATCGTCCTCATTTAAAAAATCTTCAAATTGACAGGGAGAAAACCAAATTGCATGACGTCATTGCAAGAAAAATTATTTAGTCCATTGGTGCCTATAAAAGGGTCACTCTCGCCCCCATCTGTATTGCCTGGTTGCCAATACCACCACTGGTTTGATTGTTGTAGTTTGTAGTAATTCTATTTGTTGACGTCTGACCAGGAGCACCACTTGAAGTCTCATTTGCAACACACCCCTTCAGAAGATGAGACCTGAGGATGCTACAAGGTGCCAGACATGAACTATATTAGAAACAATGTTAGTTTCATCACTGTGTAAAAGTGTTCTGCTCCTCTTTTAGTTAAGATGGTTGCAGGCCCAGTACAAATGGCCTGAAGAATCTCTGTTTGTGTTCCTCTAAAGTGATAAAACAAAGCTTTGTCACCAATATTAAATTCAAGTGACTTGGTTCTTCTCTGACTCTTACATTGGCTAGAAGGGAGGCTAGATTTATATTTGAATGAAGCTTTTAACCGGATTTTAATCATCTCTTCAGCCAACTCCTTTGGGTAGCTTCCAGGCAGTAGATTCTTTAAATCCTTTGATATGAAGGGTTCCAGGAGGGTAGGCAGCGCAGCCTCTCGCTCATACAGGGCCTAGAAAGATGAAATTTCAATCACATAGTGGTGGAAAAGTTTGGTAAGCCAGCAACGCTGATGGGAGCAACTTTCCTCACTTTGTTTTGTAGTTTAATGCCATCTTCTTTAGAATTCCTACTAGGGTACTGTTGGCTCTTTTGATACTTCTGTTGGATTACGGAGCGTAGGGGGTAGTGAACTGCTGTTTCACTCATGCAAAATCCATCAGTCTCTTCACCACATCTGAGATGAAGTTATTGCTATTGTCTGAAAAGAAAGTTTGAGGACTTCTGTTTCTTGTAATCACCTTGTTATACAAGAAATGGGCAGTGGAATTTGCTGTATACCTTTTTATCACAGATGCTTGTACCCACTTAAGAAGTGGCCAATCTCCACCAGGATGAACTTGGCGGTACTGGATGCTGTTGGCAATAGTTCCACCACGCCAATAGAGACATTGCTGAAAAATGCAGTGGTTGAATGACATAAACTAGAATCTCTTTTCCAGTGGAGGAAACTGGAAAAAGACACACAAAAAGCCAAATCTTGATGTACTTCGTTGGACATGCATTTTCAGTAAAATCTCTCATTTAGGTAAGCCAACGTCTTCTAAAAGATTCAATGGCCCACTTGTTTTCGAACCTCAATCACAAAATTTTATTCAATTATAGGGCCAGATTTAGAGATACTACTTGTCTTAAACCTTCTTTTGCAGAATACTGTTAATTTTTGGCAATATGGGTTAAATCTGCCAAGCTGGTTTGCACAAGTATTAGCCACTGAGCAAAGGAATGGACAATATGCGGATAGTCAATCCTTAATAAAAACTTATTTTATAAAAATGGAGAAATCGACCTGATTGACTCTTTTACTATAATATAAAAAACGCAGAACCTATCTGCTGACTACTCAAAAAGTTCTCCTCTCATTCTTCCGCTCAACTCACATCTCATTATTCTAGGCGGATTTCACCCTTCTGCTTAGTAATATCCTATTAGTTCCATTTTAAGAGTTTTCATCTGATAAGGTTCAGGCGGAATTCCCTCAATTTGCCAAATTATTTATACTACGATTGATCTGCTTCTCATCCATATATTTTCTGCTAGATTCAAGGCTCGCCTTAAATCTAATTTATGATCTGGTGGAATTTATAGCTTATTATCCAGTAATATCAATTTCTCGACATTATCCCACCCTTTGACTGAATGAAAAGCTCCTAGTGTTTGTATCCTTGAAGGAACTTCGCATAAACTTGGTTGATAATATGACCACCCATGGGTTCCTAAATGGTGTAGGCATCGATAACAGTCTTCAATTTTTATTAAACTGCCCAGTCCAAATGTTAGCAAGCTTGTTCTTTCGTCCAAATCCATGATAGTCATGGAACAAGACATGATCTTCAACGGTGAACTATGGGAGTCCACTACATCTACTCTGGTCAGCCGCCTGATCATGGATCTTCTTTGCCAAGCTGGTAGAATATACTTCCATTTGTAGTTTAATCAGCGTCTCCATTATATTAATCAAGTAACGTTGTGGTTTAGCTACCAATATCCTCCACACTAGAGTAAAGCAGGGAAGAGATAGCCGGATGTCTACCATAAAGCAGTTGAAAAGGACTGTTGTATTTTACAAATGGTAGCTGATATAATATGTATGGACAGCTGTGGGTAGGAGGGTAGTCCATTAAGAGGGTAGATCTTTCACATGCTTGAGGATTATGTTTACCAATGTTCCGTTGACCCGTTACACCATTCCATTGGATTCCAAGTGGTAGGGTGTAGTCAAGACCCCGCTGATTACCATCAGTTCATTCAACTTTGACAGGATATGTGAAATGAAATTGGTTCCGTTGTCCGTTAAGATGACCTGCAGACAACCATGCGCTTTATGACACACTCCATAGTAAACTTGGCGATGGTAAACGCCCCAAACCATTAGTCTCATGTCTTACACCCATCTCATCAAATGATCAATTTCTACAATTATGTACTATGATAGGTTCGCCACAGTTATCAAAGGCCCCGCCACATCAAGTGAAATGATATGCCATGCGAACTGGGCTTAACCAGCTGGTATGTGGTCTTCTTGTGGAAAGGTTTCTCCACTTGACACTGATGGCAACAGCTTAACATTTCCAGCACATCATAATGCATGCTCTCCTAAAAGAACCGGGGACATAAAAACTCCAATGTTTTCCACAATCCTCCATGTCCTACCGCTTAATGGGAATTCATAATAGTTGCAGGTCTAGTGAAAGATTTAGAGAAACTCAGAGTCAAGTCTTCAATACGCTTATATAGTTCCCCATTGCGTAGGAAAGTATCCTGCCTAAGCCCATCTAGTACTTTGATCACTTGCAGCGACACATCATGATATTTGTCCACCACCATCTTTCTTTTTAGCACTAGTGGGGCCCAACCCAAAAGGGGGAGCCGCCACGCATCTTTATTTGCAAATGGGCCAAACAGAGGGGCTATTAGGTAAAAAAGTTTAATATGGCACCTCAGCTAATAGCCTAGGAAGACATATCAGAAGGCGAGGAAGCTTTAGGGAAACTTTTTTTGGCGCCCTCTTTATCTGGCGGACCAGTCCAACACCATCTTCTCATACATAATTGTTGGCCAAATCCGCCGTAGTAACCATTGGTGGTCGCGAAAGACAATCTACATATTGATGTTTTTCTCCCAGCCAGTGTAAGATCTCAAAACCATACACCTGGACCTTCAGTGCCCAACGTGCGAGCCATCCTTAAGGTTCACAGAGATTCTGCAGCCAGTGCAGGAATGCATGATCCATCACCACTTGAAATTTTACTTCATGTAGATAAAGCCAAAACTGTTTGTATGCATAAATAACCACCAAGCATTCCCACTCGGTCATGGTGTAGTTCCTTTTGCGACAGTTTGATCTTTGACTGCAAAATGTGACTGGGTGCTCCACGCCATCATCGTCCTTCTGGGATAATACTGCCCCTATAGCGGAGAGATGTGTCCATTTGTACTATGAATTTTTTTTTAAAGTTGGGGTATTGCAAAATGGGTGCACTAGCCAACGCAGTTTGTAACACATCAAAAGCATTTTGGCATTGTTCCATCCAGTCAAAAGTGGCATTTTTCTTTAACAACTCAAAGAGCGGTGCCACAATAAAACTTGAATTAGAATTGAACTGGTGGTAGTACCCAACCATCCCAAAGGTCACTTAAATATCTCGTTTATTACCTGTGTGGGTCATCTTGATTATTACTTCCACTTTTCCTGGCTGCGGTTTAAGCCCTTTTGAATCCACTATAAACCCCAGGTATTCTAATTGCTCTTAAAAACTCCGAGGCTTGAATTTAATATTACATTAGCAAGTCGGTGTAACACTTGTTCCAGGTGGGAAAGATGCTCTGTAAACGTTCATGAGAAACAAATTGATATCACCGAGAGAAATTAAGATGTAGGACAGCTTCAATTCACCTAAAATTATATCCATAGCACGCTGGAACGTAGCTGGGGCGTTGCACAAACCCTGTGGCATATGTGTCAGCTGGAATAACCCATTTGAAGTGATGATATCGCATTTCTCCCATTTTGCTGATGGCAATTCAATCTGTCAGTACTACGAGATCAAATCCATGGTTGAAAAATAATTCGCCCCTCCCAATTGATCTAATGTGTTGTCAATCCGTGGAAGGTGGTAGGAATCATTCTTCATTATGCTATTGAGCTTTTGTTAGTCAATAACCAACCTATTTGAGTCATCTTTTTTCTTTACAATAAGCACCAGCAATGCCCATCGACTGTTTGACGGTTCTACATCCCTTGTTCAATATGTATATATACCTTGTCAGAGACAGCCTCTTCTTCCACCTTTAAATGTCTAATAGGCTGCGATAAAATGGGAGGGTGATCCCCCATATCTATCTGATGTACGACCCATTGGGCGCACCCCAGATCATGATCATTATATGCGAAATTTCCCGTTCTTTTTCAAATAAAGCTATCGCCTTATCTTGCTGATCCACTGACAATCCAGTTAGCGCCTCCCACAGAACCACTGTCATTGTGACAAATGATGAATTTTCCATTAGACCGAGGTCATCCCACAATTCAAAATCATGAATATGACGAACCTCATCTATAGGAGCCAATTGTAGATAAGCCACCACTTGGTGTCGCTAGATCATTATCATCACCTTCTTTAAATTCGCTAGCAGTACCTTGACCTCCCCATATCCTGGTAACAGTAGCCCTGGAGCCACATGTGGTTCAAGCTGTGATTGCTGGTGGGGCCCCACATTCTCCCCATATCTTCCTTTAGGGACATCAATCTTGAGCTCAGTTCCTATTATGCACTGGTGTCAGGATGGTATGCAAAAAGCGCTTGCTTGTCAGAGCGGAATCCCTTTATTCTCATAATCTGGTTGGGGAGGTCTCTGGTTCTCCGCTTCATTTACTGATATCGGACAGGAATCACCACATCACTGTATGCCAGACTGATTTGACTGGAGCAGGACGGATCCAGTGGGATTCCACTTAAGGTAAAGTAAATGGGTTCTGTTGTCCCAAAATACTAAGGGTCCTTCCGCTATATCTACCACAGATCCAATTCTACTCATGAATGCAGCACCAATTAGTATATCATAGTTATTATTTGGTAGAACCACCGCTGGAGTGGAAGCCCTAACTGACCCAAATCACAAAAGCATTGCAAAGTATGCTCCTTCGGACACAGTACTTTGTGTCCCCATGGTCCCATAAACTACTCTGTGGTCCACATTCGGCTTCAGTGGAAGCTTAGCCACCAACTTGGTAGAGATTATATTCACTGGGGCCCCAATATCTATGATAGCTCGGATTTTTGTGTTCTGAACAAATGAATCACAGTAGGTGCACTCCAAATAAGAAGAACCATTGTTATTTTATTTAATGGACGTTTAAAGGCTTTTTGTTACTAAGGAAGGAGGATATGCTCATACTGACATGAGGGTACTCCATAGTAATTTTTTCAACTAGAATTGATACATTAACCCCTACTAGAGAGGCAACTTCCGTTGAGGGTTCCGCGTTGCTTATGTCAGTTTTTTCCAGTATCTGCCATGTGTATGGCTTCTGAAAATCCTGGTGAAACTCAGAGCTTAGGGGCGAATAACCACTATCTGGAATGGAAGCTGAGGTATCCGATGGAAGATGTTTGTATAGCAAGTCATCTGGCTGAGTTCCGAGTCCTACACAAAGAGATTATCGAGAATCTTTGGGGACATTTGAATTTGAATTAGCGGAGGTAGAGCATCCCATCTCTACTTTGCTCGAGCTTTTCACTGCTTGATCTTCCCATATGGCATCGCATACACCTGATGGTTGCTAGGGCAATTACCCACATAATGCTTTTTTGTCTGCAATGGAAGCAAGCATTCATAAAGGGCTTACACCTATAACTTACAGAAGAAGGACCAATTCAAAAATTAATGGTATTATTGAAAGGTTGGGGATGAACTGGCTGAGTGTACATAGGACAAAAATGATCCGCTGATATATAGGATGGACAAATATTCTAACAGCTTTTAGCTCAGTTGCTATGGCCCATATCCCAAAGAGTATGCTGCGGCAACATTAAGGTCTTTCGCTCTACATTGGGGGCACTGAATGTGGAGGAGAGATGACATAAAGTGTTCACGATTTGAATAAGCCCCACATCTTCATATAAAACATAATACATAGCATTATGCAATTCCCAATATGGTTTGACTGCCGCCATCAACACTATACCTACGTCCTCAGTGGATAAAATGTTGGCTCCTATTAACACATGTGCTTTCACCAAAATTTTTTAGCGAATTCTAACAGAGACTCGTTTTGGTGGAACTGTACGGTCTGGAAGTCAGCCATTTATTGGGCCATCTTAGCTGTACCCCCAAAAAGCCAGAGAACAGTCTCTTTTACCTCTTTGTAAGAAACTGAGCTATTCAGAAGGTAGCAGGTGACTTGATTGGCGCTCTCCACATCCAAAGTGGATATCAACAGTTTCACTTTCCGCCAATCTGAGGCCCCTTCCATGGCGAATTTGAATCACTTAAAATAGCCGTGCATATTCCCATCATGACTGAAGGGTGGTAATTTTTCAATCTTAACAGCTTCACCTTGCTCTGAGATCCAGCAGCGAGGAGTAGCTGAATTGGGTTCTGAGGGACTAGGGTAAACATCCCCTTGTGAACTATTATATGGATGAGCGGATGGAAGTAAATCTGCTGAATTGGTCTTGGAAGAAGTAGGGTTGTGAGGAGGGTCTGCCATGACCCCGAGGGATACTCATTGGTAAATCAATAGAATTCCATCCCTGAATCACCGCTAACTGCACCTTTTCCCCTGGCTCCAACTTGCTCAGAAAAATGTTCGTTGATTATCTGTTCCACTTTAACCAAGTAATACCTACACCGGCCATCTTGAAATAACTGTTGAAGCATCTCATACTGATTTTACAACTCAATGGAATTCTCGTTCAGAGTCCAGCTTCTGATCCACTTCCTGAAGTCATGAGAGAAAGTCCTCCACTGCGCTCTGCATTCTTTCATGCTGCCTTCCAGTGTCACGCGCTTGTCAGTTAGCGTTGTCTACTTGGTTAATGAGGGTGGCTCATTATTGCACCAGTTCCTCATTGGCCCATCAAGGGGTAATCAGCCATACTCATACATCCGCTTACTCTCCTATCTCAAAGAATGGAAGAGAAAGGTTTGACTGCGCTCATCCTGACTAAGCTTTCCAATTGTATAACCCTACATACCAACTGGAGATATCCAGGGGATGTCAACAAGAGGATTAGAGTGTTGTCAGCTATCCACTGATTACTCCACTTAATGCAAAGTTGGTTGATTTCAGCTGCTACGGAACCAACATGATCCATTATCCGCTTCTCTGTCAGCGTTACCCTTTCCCTGATCTGAGCTAGCAGATTCAAGAGCTTCCACCCATTCTGCCTTGTCCGTCATAAAGCACTTGGTGTTGCTTCCCAAAAATTAATGTCCCAAATCCATTCCACTAATAAACTATACCAATCCAACAGTTCCCCTATCACTTGAGGTAACTCTTGATTCAACTATGGAACCAAAAAGTCCTAATTATGACAGACATCCCCAACACGGTGGTCCACCTATACTAGTACCCCATGAACATCCAAAAAAAGAGTGATCAAGACAGTCAAGCAGAAGGTGTGTATCATTCTGCTGCGCTTGATTGAGCCTCATGACATCCTCAATCTAAATATTTGGCGGGCCAGCACATGTAGTAGCTGGCGGATAGATGGCTATAAATATACAACTAAATACTCTTCAATCCCGTGGGTACTAAGCTGATGAGACAACCCTATGGTAGTCACATCCTGATAGTATATATACAATGCATAGCAGGTTTCTTGGTCCCGTTAATTGTAGAACAAACATAAAACATGCTCCCCCGCCTCATCTTCATAGAGTTGATACCCCCGCAGGAGCCATTCCATATTGACATGCAGCTGCTGAGGGGTCACACTTGTAGAGCGACCTTGTTGGTCTTCCACCAACTCAGGACAAGTTTTTAATTGCAAAACGATTATAGCATCTTCATCACCTGGCTCTGTTACTGTAAAAAATACAGGTCGTCGTTGGATGCTTCCCACGCTTCCTCAGCATATTGAGCATGAATACTGATCAGGTTTTTTGTAATGAGTGAGGGCTCACCATTTTTCCATAATGCCAATAAGCTACAGTTGACCAGTGGCCCCCTGTAGTGAGCACCACTGTTAATTTCTTGGCGTAATGAATTATTCTGCCAAATTGGTTTACACAAGGTATTAGCCACTGAGCAACCATATCAGATGATATGGAGATTGCCAACTCTAATAAAAAAACTGATAAATGATATATTGAGCAATCACCTCTATTGGCACTTTATTAATCCTCTAATAATCGCAGACTTTATCTGCCAAAAACCTCCAAACGACCTCCCTTCTCAATCTCTCATTCAACTCTTAAATCTTGGTCTCCCAAGCTGAATACATCCTTTACTTGTTAATCTCCTATTCGTTTTCCCTTTTCTAGGAGTTTTTGTCTATCTTAAAGTTTCATCAGAGTTTCCCTTGATTTGCCAAGCAGTCAACACTTTGATCAATTTGCTTTCCATCCATATAACTTTTCCATCAATCTCAAGACTCATCTCGACTCCAATTTCTAATCTGCTGGAATGTATAGTGTAACGTCCTGTCATATCAACTTCTCAACAGGAAAAATAAGGGAAAATTAAATAAGAAATAGTGGAGATAGAGCGTCCCATCTCTACTCCACCCGAGTTTTTCCTGATCAAACAAACAGATGGCACTGCATGCACATTCTGGTTGCCTGGGAAGTTAGCCGCAAAATGCCCTTTTCATCCATATGAGAAACAAGCATTCATAAATGGCTCCCATGTATAGTTTGAACTTGAAGGTCCAGGTCAAAAGTTTACTGAAGTGTTGAAGTTAGGCTTGGGACAGGGCGGCTTAGTGTAAGGAGGGCAGAAAGGATCCGCCAACATATAGGGTGGACGACTATTTCCCAACGGATTAAACTGGATCATTGCTGTCCATTTCCCAATGAGTAATTCAGCGGTATCAGGGGCCTTCCGCTCACATTGGGAGCACTGAACATTGCATAAAGGTGATGCAAAGTGTTAGCAATCTAAAGAAGCCCCGCATCTTTGTTGAGTATGTGAATCATAGCATTATACAGTTCACAACATGGTTTGGCTGCTGCTTTCATGGCTATCCTGCATCCTTGTTAGTTGAGATATTGGCTCCCACTAACACATGAGATTCATTCATGAATTACTCTGTGAATCCACCAGGGACTCATACTTGTGAAACTGTATGGTCAGAAATTTGGCCTTGTGCTGCGTCATCTTAGCCGCGCCCCTGAACAGATGGAACACAGTATCCTTCACCTCTTAATAAGATACGTAACTATTTTGGAGGAACAAGTGACCTGGTCGGCGCTCTTAACATCTAGAGCGGAAAGCAACAGTTTGCTTTCTGCAAATCTAAGGCCCCTTCCAATTTGAATTTAAACCATTTAAAATATTTGTCATATTCCCATCATGATTGAAGGGTGGTAACTTTTCAATCCGAACAAAATCACCTTGCTCCAGACTCTGAGAGTGAGGAACATCCAAAAGAGGTTCTGACTGGTCAAAGGGAACATATCCTTGTGAACTAAAATAGGGTCATGCAGATGGATGCGAATCTGCCAAAGTGGACCAGGTAGAAGTTGGATTATGAGGAGGAACTGCTGCAACCCCTGAAAGATACTTGCTGGCCACTCCATAGCATTCTTCTCCTGACTCACTGCTGAATGCACCCTTTACACCCTTACTAGGCTGTTCAGCAAATTGTTTTTCAATTATTCGCTGAGCTTTGACCGAATAGCACCAACACCAGCCATCTTGCACCCCCATTTGAAGCGCTTAAAACTCACTTTGCAATTTTTGGCGGAATTCCCACTCAAATCCAGTTTACGCTCCATGGCCTGAAGCCATGAGAGAACGTCCTCCAATGCTCCCTGCATTCTTGCGCTCTGCCATCAAGTGTCACGCGTTTGTCAGTTTTCTTTGTCTACTTGATTAATGAATCAGCTCATTCTTACACCAGCTCCTCGTTGGCCTAGCAAAGAGTATCTAGACGCACTCGCATATCAGCATACAGGCTTGTCTTGATGAATGGAAGGGTAATGGCTCGGCTGCAAGCCGCCTGACTAGCGCTTTCCAACTGATTAACCCAAATAAGCAACTGACTGTATTCTAAGGACACCAAAAAAGAGCTGGTTGTATGGTTAGCCATCCACTGATTACTACACTCAATATAAAGTTGACTAAATTTGACTGCCGCGGAGTCAATGTGATCCATCATCTGCCGCTCTGTCAGGATAACCCAGTCTCTAATCCGATCCACCACTGTTTCAATCCATTCAGCCCATTCCACCAGATCCACCATAAAACACTCGGTGTTGCTACACATCTTGTGACATCCTGGATCCATTCCGCCGTTAGCTGTGCCAATCTAACAGTTCCCCTATTACTTGGGGTAACTCATTATTCAACTGAGTAATTAATTTGTCCAAACGATGGCGGACGTCCACAACACAACTTTCACGTGCACTAGCGCCCCATGGACCTCCAATAAAGAGGGATCAAGGTGGTCAAGTAAAAGGTGAGTGTCATTCTGTTATGCCTTAACAAACTGCATGACTTCCCTGATCTTAAAGTTATGTCTGTCCAACACACGCAGTAGCTGAAGGATCGCAGGCTAAATTTACATCACTAGGTATATCTCATTTCCATGGGAGCTGAGCTGGCAAGACAGCCCCAGGGTGATAGTGTTGATGTAAGACATATACAACGTGTAAGAGATTCTTGGTCCCATTGGTTATAAAACAAACTCAGTGCATGCTCCCCCACATCCTTTTTATAAAGGCGGTACCCTTGCAAAAGCCAATTCATAATACCATGCAGTTGCTGAGGGGTCACATTCATGGACCTGCCCTGTTGATCTGACGCCAATTCAGGACAAGCGCCTAACTTCATTCTATCATAGTATCCTCATCCCCTGGCTCTGTCACCGTTAATAGTACCAGTCCTTCATTGGATGCTTCCATTGCTTCTCCAACTTATTGATCATGAAATCCAATTAGATTCTGTCCCAAAGAGTGAGGGATCGCCATGATGCCCTAGTGCTTTTTATGCTACAGTTGACCAGTGGCCCCTGTAGTGAGCACCACTGTGATTTTTCAACAATATGGGATAAATCCACTGAGCTGGTTTGCACAGGGTATAAGCCACTGAGCAACGGAATAGACAATATGCAGATAGTCAATCTTAATAAAAACCGATTA